>NGKF01000062.1:21535-41113 GCA_002162555.1 Monilinia aucupariae | reverse complement strand
CCTGCACCTGCAGGTGGCTGCAAAGAAGACACGGCTTGGTTCGGTCGTGGCACAGCCTCTCGCTCCGCTCGCGCCGGTCCGCGAGAGAGCTCGATCAAGGCCTCTGCTGCCTCTTGCTCGCATCTTGCTCTCTCCTCTCTCTCCTCCATCTCCTCCATCTCCTCCATCTCTCTTGAAATCACGGGGTCCTGGAGGACATAGCGGGCATGCGCTACCTTGCATTGATTCCAATCGAAGGCTGGTCTTGCGGGCCAGGGATCGACCGGGTGAAGGTCGCCGCCCGGATTGTGTCGTGCGCGCTCGGCGGTAAATCGGTTGGTGATGGCTTCCCAGATCCATTGGTCGACGACCCTGTAGACGGATATCAAGTCGCAGATGTTGATGAAGAGTTTTCTTTCCGCCTCGGTCCATCTGATGGGGGCTCGGGGGGACATGATGGCGTTTTGAATGTTGAGCTGTTGAGCTGTTGAGGTGTTGGGTGAGCGAAAAGCTTCGAGTACTACTTACTAGGTTTGAGGATTTTGGAACTTGTGTTGACGGTAGTGAGAATGATCTGTTTGATGTATGTATTTCAAGTGTAATGACGAGTCAACTATCGTGGAGAGAGTGCTCTTACTTATATTCGACGATGATGTATTGTTCGATTATTGTTGCGCGTAAGAACCGGTCTAATTACTCTTCCTGACCGTGACTGACTTTCCCAATGCTAATTGGTACATGTTCAGTAAGATAACTTGTTCAGTTCTGAGCTTATCAAGTTCACGAGATCATTTCGCACATTGTTCATGAGATGATGAATATGAATTGGTGAGCCGCACGCCGTCCACAGCCCATCCTGTCTATTATTCTCTCCTATATTAAGCGACGCGACGATCCGAACGAGACTTCCCGCTCAAAATGTCGGCAAAAGCATAGCTCAACGGCCAGCATAAAGTCGATCGATCCTATGAATAGCCTAGCTCTCGTGTAAGAAAAAATTCTCGGTTTCAAAACTTCCACTCTATCTCTTGACTAATCAATCATACTTCACCAGAAAAAAGGGCGAGAATTGATGCGGAACAAATCCACCTCATCTTGATTGATATTAGCATTCATCATCCTTAATCTAAGCACGCCCTAGAAATATCCATGCCTATTACCTATACCCCCAACAACACCGGAAGAAAACCACCTCTGCACCTCTGCACCTCTGCACCTCTACACCACTCACCACACCCACACCCACAACAGCCCATCACCCACAAGATATCTAGACACAAATCGACACCCCATGGAGCCAGAAACACAGCACAGCACAGCACAGCATCGCCCAGCAGTCAACAATTCAAGAGAGCCTAATCCATCGAGTCCAAAAGCCGCTCTTCCCAGCATCTCCCATCTCACCAGCACGACGATGAGTCCGAGTGGAAGCGTGTGCTGAGTTTAATAGTACTTTTGTAAGGATGATTATTTATTGTCATCATTATCATCATCATCATCATCATTCATCATTATCATCACCCATCACAAAAACCAAAACCAAAACGACACCAAAACAATACAAAAACAACGCAATATAAAATCATATGCTCGTACTCAACTCGAGTATATTTATGACTCGTAGATTTATACAATATAGATATCAAAATCCACAAATGAACAACCTACTCAAGTACTTGTAGATATCACATATACACACACAAACAAATAAACAAAACACATATATAAATAAACACACACACACACACAAATCAAAATCAAAATCAAAATCAATAAAATACTATCTATGTATTAAAGCAAACCAAATCAAATCAATCATACGCTTAATACGCTACGCTGAGGACCAAAACTAAAGCAGATCAGACCAGACCAAATCAAATCAAATCAGATCAGATTGGGTTTATGTATCATATCATATCATATCATAACCATTGCCATATCATAATCATAACCATTGCCATAACCATTGCCATTGCCATTAAATTCGTGAAAAAAGCCCCTCCCGCCCCCGCGGCCCCCAAATTTCATCTCATCTCATCTACTCACTGATTTTTTAACCCACTCCATCCACGATGATGAAAAAAGAGAACGAGAGAAATCAATCGATATCAACAAAAAAAAAGAAAAAAAAAGAGATGGTATCAAAATCAAGCGAAGAGAAAAACCTCTTCGAGAGAGAAGAAAAAAAAAAGAGATTCCCGCTTTCCTGGTTTTAGAAAAAAAACTCCACCCATAATATTAAACTCTCGATTGGAAAATGGAGAGAAAGCAAGATTGTTATTTCTCCGACTCGATGGTCAGAGATGAGCTATTGTAAAAACAACAATTTTCTAGAGAATTTGCAAGTCGTAGATGAGGAGGAGGATGAGGAGGAAAAGCGAGAATTAGGTATTTGGTAGCGGTGGAAAAAGCAAGGTTGACTTCGCCATCATATCAAAGAACCAATTTATCGTATGAAAGAAGGCCATCCATCCATCCCACCCAATCCCATCCCATCCCATCCCATCCCAATCCAAGCTCAAATCTCCAATCTTGAGACCGGCGCAAGATCCTTGAGACGGATTACGAAAAGCAAAGTAAATGAAGTGAGTTGGCGAGAAGAGAATTTTGCAAAGGATGAAATCTAGACGCTATCGGTACGTTGATGATATCCATGAGCATTTAACTCATGATCACCACCCATCTTCTCTGCGTGTCCTTCGGGAACTACATCGGCGAGCGTCTCATCTGTCCCCTGCAAATCTTCCTCGACGGGAACGGTATCCTTGATTCTCATGAAGATGACTGGAGCCGCGATGACAAGGGAGACGGTGAGGAGGATCCAGTTACTGAGAAACTCGTTGTGGTAGGAAAGCTTCTTGGCATCTAGTGCCCACATGACGGCACCACCTGCTGATTGAATACCCTTGTAAAATCCCACATAATTGGCAGATTTACGTCCAGAATTGGAGAGAGCACCCATGAACCAATAAACACATCCTTGCCACGCGGAATCGAAGAACCCATAGCAGATATAGAGGAACATAGGACCAACGTAATTCTTGCCACCAGCAGTCCAATCCACAGGAACGTAATCTCCCGTAGCCGAGTTAGTACTCTCGCGACTGTAGGTCTGCTCAAAAGCGTATCCGCCCCCCCAAATAACCATGGTAAGAACGAAGAGGAAACCGAGGGCGGACTTGGCACGAACCGAACGACGGAAATTACCAGCATCGAGACCAAAGCCGAAAACCAGAGCACCAAAGATTTGAGCACTCCAGTACAGAACGTTGTTGAGAGCACGAGTGCGGGTATTGAAGACAGCGGCGTTCATGCCATTTTGTTGGTAAGTGTAGAACCAATTGGAGGCCCAAAACATGGGGAAGAGGAGAATGATGTAAGGTTCGTGAGCGATGGTGTCGTAGAGACCGATGAATTCGGATTTCCAGGATGGGTGCTTCATGAGGACAACCTTGGTGCCATCCGGTCGGACAATGTCGTCAGCATTGCATAGAAAGAGAGCGAGACAAGCGCCAAGGAACATGAGGATGATGAATGCAATATATGTGCCATCATTGACGGTGCTATTGGTTTTGACATTGATATTTTGACCGAGTGGAATCTGAAATTTATATTAGTCTGATTTCAAGATATATTTGGAGTGTTGGCGTGGTATCTTTCTCCTTCGCGCAGAATAATTCTAAGGAGGAAAGAGCGAGTAACTTGAAGAAGTGAAGCAAGACATATGTATACAAATATACATATCACCTTGCCTGCATAAAATAAAGCGCGCGAGAAGAACAAATGAGTTTCAACATACCAAAGCACCAAGTACAGCACCAAAATTAAAGACAGCCCAGAAAGTACCAAAGTATTTTCCCTTGTCACCCTCATATGGATACGAGACCATGATAGTTCCTTGAGCAGTCCAGAGAAGACCGGCGCAAATACCAAGCAGGGCACCAGCGAAGATATTGAAGCCGCCGACGTCTGCGTGAACAGAGGCGAGGAGAGAGATTGCATAGATGCAATATCCAATACCACCGAAAGCCAAACAAGCCTTGATACCCAACTTGTTGACGAAGGTTCCACCGAAAAAGGCAAAAACCGCAAAGGTCGAATAAAGAGCAGTGTTCTGAAAAGAGGTAATATCATGTTAGTAATAAGTTCGTGACCCCCACGAAAACTCCAGATGCCAAATGGAGAAGGTTTCTTGGCGCAACATGTGAGAGCAAGACGGTTGAGTGTCCAAGGTAAGATCGACATGAAAAGAGGGAGAGAACTTACCATATTATCTGCAAGAGTCGGATCCGACTTTCCACCACCACCAAGGCCACCGAGCGCATTGAACATACCAGGACAGAGAAAGCAGACGAATGCGACCATGGAGAGTTGAACTCGAGGAGACGCATACCAGAAGGTCATACCAAGGAATCGACGATGCTTGTGCTTCCAGCCATGTTGATCCATGGCGACAGAAGGGGTATCGGGGCGATAATCGACCTTATCTGCACCATCAACTGCGACCACCTCTGGAGCATGCGTATGCGCAATATCTTTCTCCATGGTAAGATTTATGGGTGATGCGGTTGATCGACGAGAGATGGTAAGTGGATGTATGATGTGGAAAGAGTGTAATGTAATGTGAGGGTTCGATCTTTGATGGGGAAGAGCGGCGGGAAAGAGAGGGTTGTTTGTTGTAGGAAATTTGAGGAGAAGGGGGGCGGGTGGAAGAGGATATGGAGGGGGTTATATTAAGACCAAAATTGCTACGGCGGAGAATTTGAAGTCGTCGAGAGGAGAAGAGAGAGATTCACTCTTGAGCCTCTTCAAAATCGAAAGGACTCGGTAAAGTTACGGTCGAAGATCACCCTTCTTGATCTTTAACACCCACACATTCACCTTTACGCCAACCAGTGTGATACCAACGTATCAAGCCGCTCCTCTCCAAATGAAGGCGTCAAGCAGCTTGTTCCGACGAGATTGGGAAACCAAAGGGTGCGAGGATTTTAAGATTTGATGTTATTTCCAGAGCGGGCTCGAGAGTGAATATGTATCGGAAGAGAGGTGTGGACGGTGAGTGTATGATTATATATCGGTGAGGTCGAATGGAGGTGAGGTGCGGATGAAGAGAGGGAAAAAAGTAAGAGTGAAGGTAAAAGTTAAAAGGAAAAGAGGCAGATGGAGGAGGTCGTCGCAGTATTATTTATCCCCGAGATCCATCTACTCGAGGGACTTTTGAAGCAAGTAATCTGCATCAACGACACATCTTACCACTTCCTCGAGTTCGAGTTCGAGTTCGAGTTTAGATATTATATCGTATCCTCGTTGGGATAAACGCGTTCCGATGCTCTATCAACGCACTATGCTGGATCGAGTAATAAATTGGCCAACGAATGAATGGTATTCGCACGCGAGGAACAAACCGCCGTGAGAAATGATTCCGATTAGTCATTTCTCCGCACGAGAATCCCATTCGATCATTTGATCGAGGGAGAAGCGAAGAAAAGAATCGAGATGGATACTTTTGATTGGTCGGCGAGATGATATGGAAGGGCTTCAATGGACGGATGTGATGGAATAAGCGGGTAATCCTTACTCAATCTGCGCACTCACTGGGTGGTTGGAATGCGGGGCAAGGATTTTGGGGAAGAGGATGGATTGATTCTGAAATCTCTTCTCTTGGCTGCATAATAAATACTACAAAGTAGAGGAAAGGGGAGGGGAGGGGAGGAGAGAAGTTTTGGTTTTCCTTCTTTCGTCTTGACTCTTACCGTCGATCATTCTCATGTAACGTGTGATATCAATACTATCATCACAGTACAACCGTCTCTTCCAAAAGCTGATTCGGAATGACAAATGACACATACTGTTATCATCGTCGTCCATGAGATCTCTTGGTTCTCTCTTGGTGCTTCTGTCGCTTGATGATAATCCTTTACTCGACTACATTAATCCCTTTTGAAGATAGATCAAATCTATATCCGACCGTCTTTATCTCTCTCCCAGCAACATGGGATTTGGGATTTGGGATTTGGGATCTGGGATTGGGAATGTGGGATTCGTTATCGATCTCTCAAATGCACCATGGCTATATATCGACATGGGAAATCCGTCCGGTTGGGAATAGGAGGCTGTACCTTGGTATCGAGATTCCCAAAAAGAATACGATATCTTCACCCAAAGTTCCAACACATCTCATCATTCTAACCCAATCATCCCCATCCACCTTCTTCTCGTATCACATGAAACATCTGAACCCGGCCCTATTTGCCATCTTCCCCCTTTGTGTGATTATGATGGATGGGTGGTCGTGGTCGTGGCCGTGGTGGTAGTTGTAGTCGTTGCTGTTGCAGCCGATAGGAGGATTTCCTCCCTACCTCATGATTGCCATCTGGCATTTCTACCTGCATGCATGCGAAGAGAAGAAGGAAGAAGAAGAAGAAGAAGAATGACCAGTCAAATCACCACCAATAATCCCATTGTTCCTAGCCTCTGCTTTGCATCCTTCGTATAAGAATTGAGGCTGCTTGAGCTATCGATAAGCTAACCTTAACTCCTCAGCAAGAAAGAACCTTGCTGACCGTGGGAACATGCATGGGGCGAAGCCGAAACTCAATTCAAGCATTGCAGTTGGTCGATTTCGGGACTGGGGGCAGTGAGCATTGGGCAGCCCAGCCATCCCGACTAGGTCAGGTAAGGAGGACGGTAAGGTCGACACTGGATAGACAAGGCTCGTGGGACATATATGATATATCCCAGGGCAGATCTAGCTTTTTCTATTCTGTTTGTTCTGTACGAGGAGGGAGGTCTTCTCTTTTCCGTTACCGTTGCTTGCTATCCTCATCCTCTCGTGAAGCGCAACGATCAGCCTACGATGATGGAACTACGAATAGATTGATTACCTTATTGCAGAAACGAGTCATGTGATACGCACCAACCTCTCCACGGACCTCGGCCGACTCTCATAGGTCCCTCCTCCAATCATCCATGAGACCAAATTAAGTTTTGGTTTTCTATTCAACGGCAATGGAAAGGATTGAACCGCCCATCATCCCCTAAACCTATTTGGATCATCATGTCTCACACAAAACGGCGGTTCTCGATTTTATGGATCCAGCCGAATATTTTCCCAATTGGATTTCTAGATTGGGGTTAAGTTCAAGTGAAGTACCATATGATAACCATATGATCTGACCTGATATGATCCGATCCGATCCGACCCGACATAAAACGTGACTAATTTATACATATCAATAACCTTATAGATAACCTTACTCGTCCTAAAGTTTACACTCTACTCAAGTACATAACCTTATAAAAAAACCAAAAAAATACCAAAAAAAACTTCTCATCAAAATTTCACTTCACCGCCCAACAGTTTATCCAGATTATACGACTCGCGAGTATTTCAGATGTGATTGAATCAAAGAAAAGTAAGGTTACAATGTTAGAGTAGTTGGTAGTCGAATGAATACTGTATATGAGTAGAGTACTCTAATAGTGATTTAGGATGAGTAAAAGAGAACTTGAATCATCAAGTTTTATATCCTCTTATTGTTCTACTCGAGTATAAAGTGTATATATACTCGAGTATATGTATATGTATGTAACCTTACTAGCGATTCTTCCTTCTCCTTTTCCTTTCCCTTTCCCTATAATATTCTCCCTCTTACTCAAGTACTCTCCTCCAATATCCATCCATCATATATCAAATCATCCATCCTTCTTGAAAATAATACCAGAGTAGAGTCTAAATATATACCCAATAAATCCCCATCTCCATCTCCATCTCCATCCCAATAAACCAATCTCCAATGAACCTCGGAAACCCTTCCCTTCCCTTCCCTCCCCCCCAAAAACGGATACCCACCTCCTTCACGGCTTCTCGCTTGCGCTTACTATTATTCGAGTCCTCGAGTACAACAGTCATGTGACTTACCTACCTACCTAACACCCACCCATCTTACCCCCCAACCCCAACCTCAACCTCAACCCATCATACAACATTACCCATCCACCCACCCACCCCTCCATCTCGAGTCTCGCCTCTCACACGAACTCGAGATATAAAATAAATACATGTAACCTTCAAACCAAAGCAGAGAGCCACCCCTAGAACTCAAACTCGAGCTTTCTCCCCGTGTATCTATCTATCGGCTAAACCCCACTACGGAGATTTCGATGGTGGATGTTCGATGATGGATGTTCGAGTATTGGTATTGATGGTATTGCTGGTATTCGAGTCTTGATATGGATGGTATTGATGGTATTGCTGGTATTCGAGTCTTGATATGGATGGTATTGCTGGTATTCGAGTCTTCATGTTGGTATTGAGAAGATTTATTGAGAAGATTTATTCGAGGTTATATATTTCAGCCTCATATACTCACAATCATCTCATACGAGTACATCTCATACCTATACTCAAGTACCTCAAAAGAAACCCGGAAGAGAAACCCCAGAAACCCCAGAAACCCAAGAACCCCCTAGTATCCTAGCATCCCGGCATGGTTACATTGATTTGATGGTTAGGTAACCTCTCATGTACGTTGCCGCGCCCGAATATAAGGAGGGAGGGGGAGAAGGAAGGCTTGTTGTTTTCTTGGGTTGGGTTTGAGTGATTGGGTTTGAGTGATTGGGTTTGGGTGATGGGTGTTTGTAGATGAATCCAAGGTTTTGTGGGCGAGGATCTTGTGATGGGTTGTGTGTTGAACACAACCCCTCAATACCCACCCACCCAACACAACACAACCAAACCCACCATCATCCTTTGCGCTTCAATTTTAAGATCGAGCATACCCTTCTACCCTTCGACCCTTCTATTGATTCCTGCTCTCCGAGTAGAAACCCGGGATGTGAACAGATATAATCTATCCATCACACAACTCATCTCCTCGTTTCTATTCACACTGTAGAGTAGAGTAGAAAGAGAATATTCATCACCTCGTGGTTAAAAATCAAATTCAAAAGCATATACATATACATACTCCTTGTTGCTTCTATGCTTGAGATGTTGAGAGTGAAGATTGTATTATGACAAGGTTATATTATGATCTTGTTATTGATTCTTCTCTTGTCACTTGTTATTTCTCCCTTTTCTCTTTTCTCTCCCCTTTCCTTCTTTCTCTTCAACTTCTTCAACTTCTTCAACTTCAACTTCAACTTCAACTTCAACATCTTACAAAATATATCCATTCCTCCCCTTCCCTTCCCTTCCCTTCACCCATCAAAGAAAAAGAGTAGCTCACCCAACCCCTCTAATCCACCTTACCTTCCCCTCCTTCCCCTCCTTCAATCATCCATCAAAGAAAAAGCGTAATCCCCCCAATCCACCTAATCCCCTAATCCCCCTAACCTAGCCCAGCCGAGCCGAGCCGAGCCTAGATCAATTAAACGACACCTCCTTAATCTCTCTCTCTCTTCTCTCTCCTTACTCTCTCTCCTTACTCCCACAACAGCAACAACAGCAACAGCAACAACAACAACAGCAACAACAGCAACAACCAAAATAACCACCATCAAAATAACAAAAATCATTAAAACCATTAAAACCATTAAAATCAAAATACAAAAGACCATCAAACCCATCCATTCACCTTCCACCCACTGAATAAACTCCTCACTCTTCACTCTTCACTCTTCACCACGCATCTTCTCCTTACCCCTAACCCTAAGCAAGTATTACATCACAGCCTTCAGAGTTTTCCAAATCCCTCGGAAATCCCTTTCTCATTGTATGTCATAAGATATCATTCATCATTTATCATTAATTATGCCACTGATCTCTACATGTATATCCATTCCAACCCTACAAAGTATTCGACAAAAAAAGAGAAAACAAGAGGTCATCAGCCTATCAAGCCCCTTGTCTTCACATGTACCATCCTATACTGCATATCAGTACATCTCTGCTCTCAAAGGATCATGTGTGCTGAAGCGTCATCATCTCAAATACCGATCTGAAAGCGGTATCTTCCATAACGCCATGCACAAATCCCTCCACCCATTCATCCAAGCCATTTTGTCCTCCTTCCCATATCCTCATAATTCAGGTCCTTCATCCATTACTCGATGTACTTCCCATTCCCGCTTCCCCCACCCAACCAACTGAATGTTTTCTTTTTCCCTCCTGATCTCTTTTCACTCGAATTTGGCGGGTAATTCATATCTCCATTTCCATTTCCTCTTCCTGCACCATTCATACCATTTCCACCAGACACATCCATACTAGCAGATCTACTATTTTGTGGCCTTACATTATTGTGCGAAGTGACCGTATCAGATTTGTGGAGACTGTTAGGATTTTGAGCAGGACCAGGTGCGTACATTTGAGGATCGGGACCGTCTTGGAGTTGATGAGATGAGCGGGAGGAATTTGGACCGTTATTGTTGGTTGGAGCCGAGGGCTTGAAGGGTTCGGATGCGTCAAAGAGGTCGCCGGATTTGATGAGCTCTTGCCAAGTGTCGAAGGAGCGCTGATGGTTTGATTAGTGTGTATCCTTCTGAATTTTATCCATAGGAGAATAGTTGAAGGAAAAGAATGGGAT
Source organism: Monilinia aucupariae (assembly GCA_002162555.1). Classification (NCBI taxonomy): domain Eukaryota; kingdom Fungi; phylum Ascomycota; class Leotiomycetes; order Helotiales; family Sclerotiniaceae; genus Monilinia; species Monilinia aucupariae. Next base: position 30,605 of record NGKF01000062.1, on the reverse strand, counting down.
GTTGGAGGTGGTGAACAAACCTTGTAATCTTTCTCCGCAATCTTGATCCCATATGCGCATTTCTCAACCTCTTTTTGATACCAAGCCTCCAATGCCATGATGATTGACTCGCTCAATGCATTAACATTTTGAAATAGAGCCTTTGTGTCTAATGCTACCGAATGAAGCTTCCCATTAACTTCCGTGTAATCTGGATGACTGTCGAATGCTGGGAACTATTGTTTTCGATTGTTAGAATTTGCACATCCAAATGGAAAAAGTCCCTAAATTCCCAGATATGCCCCTCCCCCGCCCAAAATTCCCAAAGAAAGTAAGAAGCTCACCTCATTAATACTCTGTATCTGTTCCTCCGTACTGACAATCAATCCCTCAAAGCTACTCTTAGTCTTCTGACTTCTCTGCTCTAAATATTGTCTCTCATTCTCATAAATGGTTTTGACATGCGCTCTCCTCTTATGCAACGATTGAATCCTCTCAATCGCATCATGCAATTGGGATTTTGGAGATTCGCTAGGTTCTGGGATGGAGTTGTTGCGCATCATTTTCTGACTGGACATAGGATCTTCGATGGAATCGCTGGAAGAAGAGGAACTTGTTAGAGTTTGAGGTTTAGAAGGTAGAATTGGTTCTCGAGGGGAAGGGGCAGATGATGGAGCTATGGATCCTGCAGTTGTATCTTGATTGCGTGACATTCTGAACATGCGCCAATGCATACAGCAGAATCTGGGATGTGGATATGTATGTATGGTTTGAGGTTCAAAATTGGAAGGTTGAAGGTTGAAGTGAAGGTTGAATGCGAAAGTGATTGTGATTGTTATGACAAATGTAACTTACTATGGTGGGGATGGAGGGGATGCCATTGTTATCGGAAGATTATCAACAAGTAAACCAAGTAATGAGAATGTACAAGAAAGGAGAGAGTTTCACGTTCAGTCTTTCGTGAAACGTTGTCGTCGTCGAGTTCAGAAGAAGGGGGGTAGGTAGGTAGATGCAGAGACTGTGAGACTGTGAGACTGTGAGACTGTGAGACTGAGACTGTGAGACTATAAGGTAAGATAAAGAAAACAAGAACAACTCAAAAAGAGAGAGAGGGAGAGAAAAATGGTAGCAAGTAGACTTTTGTTGAAGTCTCACAGAACATGAAGAAGGGAGGAATACTTGAGGAGTGATTAGTCGTAGATAGGTCAGCTCAAGGAAGGTTAGCTGCTTTAACATGTGGCTGGGAATTTTAGTTTTAGGCTTAATTGATGAATCCTATCCCCACTAATTTCCTTAATCGATCTATCAACAGCCTATTCACACTCATCAATACACCTATAAATCCTTATAATCCTTATAATCCTTATAAATCCTTCACAATATCTATAAATACTAAAGCTATAAAGCTATAAAACGCCCCCCCAACCTCCGCATTTCTTGATACGCGATGGCGCAAAGACCGACTTATCATTCATATCTCCTCGTTAAATGCTGTTTCTGTCCCGGATATTCCGTACGTCGGCAACGTAGCCCTCAACGTGTACTCGAGTATAACCTCACCAATCAAATCAATCCTTGTGTTGAACGTTGGATGATACACATACTCGTACGGAGTATATTCGCGAGTACAGTACATGTTGCAATTGCGTGCAGTCTCTGGTCTAAAGTCAGTCATAGGGTTGCCATCTACATACACCCACCGGTGACTCTACTCTCCATCTTCAGTGAATGGATTCTGAAGTCTGAAACTTCATGCTCAATTTACCACTTCTATAAGCTTATGTATGGGTGGGTGGATCTCTTCTTTACAATATCTCATTGGACGAGCATCCCGTGATCTCTAGTACAGCCACCAGAGCCTCCTCATAAGTTCTTTCTTTCTTTCTCTCTCTCTTTCGTTCACTTAAGTCTTCAGGCCAGTAGGAAGGATTCCCTTGTAGTTGGTAGACTCGAAAGAATCCAATCCATAAAGAAGCATTATCTACCTACGAGTAGTATCCAAGAACAGCCAGTATACACGACAAAACAAAGGATATCTATTCTTTACAAAGCGAACATCAATTCTACTTAGGGCCATGAAAATAAAGGCCCCAATTGCAATGAAAACTTGCGTGCATTTGTCAAATAATACGGTAAATTGATATATTGATTAATCCTGAGTTGCGTGTCAGTTCCAAGGCGAGGTATAGGTCGATTCACATCAAAATGTCGTTAATACAACCCGGCGAGACAGTTCGGCAGGCTCGGCAACGCCTGGGGTTCAATCCCAATGTGATGCCAGATACACATCGCATGAGCCAAACGGAAATTGCTGCTCGTAGCAAAGCATGGCTGAACACTGAACATTTCTGGACGCGGGCTAGCCGCATGGGACCTTATCCTGCATGGAGAGGCGTGAGGTTTTTGGGAGAAGGCGGGAATGGGACAGCAGGAAAGTGGGAGTTGGTGGATGGACTGCTTCCTGAGGACGACCCGGACAGACTGCCATTTAAGTCTTGCGTTATTAAACAACAATCGGGACACGGTGATCTGGAGAATGAAGCAAGAGTTTATGAGTTGCTAAGGCACATTCCATCACAACACCTGGTGATGATGTATAGAAGACTATATGAAGATCGAGGACTTGGTACGGTGCGCGGAGATAGGGTAGGCCCCGTACTCAGAATATATCTAGAAGATTGTGAACGGGGGGATCTTTGGAGGTGGATGGACCAGAGGTTCATCCAAAGGTAGGGCATCATGCAAAATGTTGATTTGTATACTGACTTTTTAGGGAACGGTTTGAAGAACATGAGATATGGGATACGTTCCATTGCATGGCCCGCGGTTTATACGCTATGCATTATGGACATGAGGAACTTGGCAAGGAACGATGGGATCGAGATGAGATCGTTCATTTCGATTTCAAAGCTGCGAATGGTAAGCCAAATCTTCCGAGCCGCTTCTGATTTTGCACGTATTTAATATTCCTAGTATTCATAGGCGCAGCCCAAAATGACGAAGAACACAAGGGTGCTCATGTATTCAAGGTACGATTGTCAAGTTGCGGTTATACGGTGGCTCTCCAACCCTAATCAAATCTCTAACTTGTTATAATAGATCGGTGATTATGGACACTCGGCGGAGGTTCCTGCTGACCAAGATCTTTCTTTCAATCTCCGTAATAGATGGGCCGGCACAAACAAGTATAAGCTACCTGTAAGTTGACCCTTGGCTACTTGCCCACATAGTGATTAACCTCGTGTATAAGGAACAACTCAGATCTCGACGTGATCCATTGCAGCGACCTTGGATGGAGAATGGCGTATGTTCACTGTTTATTTTGTTTCGCCTCGTGCACTCAACCGTTCATTGGAGGGGAAAGATAATGATCCGTTTTAGTTTGAATCTATGCGCGCCCCAGGCGATGGAAATGTCCTTAATAATTTTCGCTTTGGAACCCACTCAAACGTGTGGCAGCTTGGACTCGTGATGTGGCAAATGATGCATTCCATTGAATGGTGTGATGGGGGAAATGAAGCGAAACCATATCAGTGGAGGGGCGACATCGAATGGGAAGATGAACAACAGGCTAACACCCTCAAAAGATTTCAGCTAAAACTCTATCCAGTTTCCAGTACATGGCTAGGTATAAACGATAAAAAAGGTAGAGTTCATACTCTTGCTACGCAAGACGATATTGATTATTTTAATGGAGCGTACGATGATGTACCCCCCGAACACTACGACTATCAGGGCATTTCGAAAGCAGATCGATTAATAAATAGAGAAGTTGTCGCCATCGAAAATCACAGAAGGGCAAAGTTTCGCAATTCACGTCCATACAGCGACAAACTACACAAACTGGTAATGGATTGCTTAATCGTGCAACAGGAAAGCCGGATCCATGTCGACGAGCTATACAGAGCAACCCAAAAATTCAAGGATTTCTGGGCACAGAAAGTAGGCCCCAAAGCACCACCCCCCTACTTCCCACAACCTCGATTGAACCTCAAGAGACTCCCAGAACCATGGAACGACATGACTAAGGAACCAGGGGAGGGTCTCGGCAGACCCGTCCCAGAAGTTTATGAAACCCACGAACTCAGTATTGTTGATCTATTTCACGCGACCAAGGATTACGAACAAGCGGCTGTGGTTCGTCAGTGGGCACAGGATAACCCCATTGAAGACCCGTCTGAAGCAGATCAGAGAGAGGCACTAGCGGTTCTAGAAAGGAATAGAAAACATTTTGAGAATTTCCAAATCGCCGCGAGGCAGTATGGTGGGCAGAGAAATAGGCCTGTGTATGAAGTTCCAGATGCGTTTCCGAGGGGGCTGGAACATGATGATGGAGTCTCAGGAAGAACGAGACGACCGACAGGGAGTGTGAGGGATAGAGGAGGAGGAGGAGAAGGAGAAGGAGAAGAAGGGGCTGGTCCTGGTAATCTTCCAAGTGAACAAGATATAGGCGAACGAAAACAACCACCAAGGAGAGGAGTCCCTAGAGGTCTAGACGACTCAGAATCAACCCCAGATTATCTAAAAAACATGCAATCGACGCCCGACCATATGAAAGGACGATTAGGCCATCGACTCACGCCCACAGAACTAAGAGTCGACGCACCAAGACCCGCTGGGGACGCTGGAGGCGGTCTCGGAGGCCTCGTCGAAATGGACATAGGCATCCCCAGAAGGGAGCTAGATGAAGGCCCAGCCGGCCAAAATCGACCACACAGTACAGGGCCCTCGAGACACCAACGCAAAGATTCCAAGAAGAAGAGAAAAGAGCGCGAGTGGCCCAAGTTTCCCGTCGGGCTCCAGCCAGCCGTCGATAAAGAACTTATCCAGAGCGCCCTGAAGATCCCCGAACTCAGACATTCCATCATGTTTTGTACGGTCATTGATCACGAGGGAGGCGAGAAATATCTCAAAGGCATTGTGTATTTGGTAGGGTTAAAGCCCGATACGACGGCGCTGCAGATCAAAGAAATGTTGACGGCGAAGGAGACGGGTATCCTGGTCGATAATATGAAGTTGGTGGGGAATGATCGGTTGACTGTCTATAGGGAGTTTGAGGATGATGAGCTAAGGAGCGCCATGTATGGGATTGAACTCGTCGTTAGTGATGTTACCAAGATGCGAGGTTGAAGCGAGATGAAGGGGGGGTGGGGGATGGAGGATGGATGATGTGGTGCGGACATGGGGTTGAAAATACTATTTCGTGCATAGATTGGATTTGAACCTTTGCGTCTCCCCTTTGATTTAAACCGATCTAATACTCGTAATGATAAATGGATGAACATACAGAGAGCACGTTGTATACACAAATAATTATTACTCGTATATCATTGCTCTCCATCAACCTCAAGAAAATTTATCGCTTGAAGTACTCGCACTCCACACCAAAACCTGGTGAACTTAAGGCAAAGTAAATAGAAGTAGCTCTTCCAACTAAATTGTAGAAACTACAAGTACCTGTAACCCTAGAATATTCTCATCCCAAGCCAATACCGACTAGATTACTCACATATATATACTTGTGCAAGTAGATAGATACCTATTTGTACTTGTAATCTTACAATCGATCAAAACCCGTAAAAAAAGTAAATAAACAATCCAACCCACGCACTTTTGAAACTTGAATAAAGCATTGAGAAGTTCTACACCCTCCAACCCGTGAGAGTATTTGGTTGTGTTGTGAGCTGAGAGGACTTTCGCCCGAGGACTTTAGATGCGCTTCTTGAAAAGTACCCGATGTGTCATTCTACCATCGTGAGTCATGAGTACAATGTACCGAACGATTGATTGGTAAACCTGGGTATCCAAACGCTTGTTTGTAACTCTGAGCATCTCAATTGAGATAACCGGTGTGTATCACTTGACCGTCAGGGCGCGAGAAGTGGTGTCGTATATAATCTAGATGTCTCATTTTTTCAAGTATAATTACAGTCGTGATAACGCCTGGAGGTCTATCCACCAATAATCTGCGCGTCTTTCTCTAGATAGCACAATAGCAAACAAACAATGACCATCCATCCAGCCAAACCCATGCAAAATGTCCCTGCCGTCCCATTTTCCTTAGATAGTAACACCATTGACTCCATTAGCCAAATCTCCGTCGACGCTGTTAGCCAGCTCAGCCTTTAGACAATCCTCGGTGATCTTGTCCAAACATCCTGCCGCTGCCGCTACGAATCCCAAGTATGACTTACTTGGAGCCAAGACTCGGGAAAGGTATTCCGGGTGGAATTGTACAGCCACGTACCATGGATGATCTTTTATCTCAACGATCTCCATTCTCTCACCCTTATCATCCTTTCCAACGAACTCAAGACCACCAGTGTGTAATCGGTCGACATACTCGGGGTTGACCTCATAGCGATGACGATGACGCTCATGGACTTCTGTTCTCTCGCCATAAAGCTTACGGAGACGAGACCATTCCGATCCTGGTTGAAATTCTGTTGGGCGTAATCCGAGGCGCATGGTTCCACCAAGATTTACCTTATCAATTTCCGGCATATAGATAATAACTTTATCGGGTGCGTTTGCATCGAGTTCCACCGAATTAGCAGAGGTGATACCACAGACATTGCGAGCAAATTCAATGACAGCAATTTGCATACCCAGACAGATTCCCAGATAAGGTGTCTTGTTCGTACGTGCCCACTTCGCAGCTGCAATCATACCCTCTGTTCCGCGATCACCGAATCCTCCAGGGACAAGAATACCATCTGCAGTGCAGACCTCATGCCATGCCTTGTGGAACTTGGTGGGCTTAGCATCATCCTCGAGATGTTCAGCTTCGACCCAGATCAACTTAAGCTTCTTTCCGCATCGCATCGCGGAATGCTCGAGAGATTTAATGACGCTAAGATACGAGTCATGAAGTTTGGTATATTTGCCCACGAGAACAATGGAAACATCGTCGAATGCACGCTCTTGCTGGTTCGTAAGGGACTTCCATTCTGCCCATGTTCTCTGACCTTTCTCGACAACAGTTTTCGACATGGAGATTTCTGCGAGGTTGAGGATTTTGTTCATCGTCGTAATTAGACCTTGCTGTTCGAGGAGTAAAGGAACGTGGTAGGTGGATTTAACGTTGTGTACACCAACGACCTGCTCATTTTCAACTTGACAGAACATTGCGATCTTGTCAATAGTACTCTTTTCGAGTGGGACATCGCATCGGCAAGCAATCTAGAGTAATTAGCCTCCAAAAATTCCAACGAATTCAGTTTGAGAGTTTACCAAGTCCGGAACCAATCCAGCTCTACCAACATCTCTGATGGCTTGTTGGGTTGGCTTCGTCTTCTGCTCGCCTTGAATGACCGGCACCAAGGACACATGAATCTGCAAGAAGTTGCCCTTCCCCGCTCTTCTCTTCAATTGCCTCATAGCCTCGATGAATGGAGCACTCTCAATATCTCCGACGGTACCACCCAACTCGATGATGCAAACATCCGGAGTCTCTTTTGTGTCGTCCACTGGGATCCGCGCAACTCTCTCGATCCAATCTTGAATTGCATCGGTCAAATGTGGCACAACCTGTACAGTCTTTCCGAGGTAATCGCCTCTACGTTCACGCTCGATGACATGCGCATAGACCTTGCCCGTAGTAATGTTGTTCTCGCGAGTAAGTCTGATGTTCAGGTAGCGCTCATAGTTTCCGAGGTCGAGGTCGACTTCTCCACCGTCATCAAGAACAAAGACTTCTCCGTGCCTATACATTTTCGCGCATTAGTTCAAACCAAGATTTCGCAGACAAGAACCGGAGACGCACTCGAGGGGGTTCATGGTCCCGGCATCAACATTCATGTAAGGGTCGATTTTAATGGATGTCACGTTCTTTCGAAGTTAGCCTACGAATTGTGCCTAGTTTATTGTATCGTGAGAACATATCTTTAGGCCAATTGTCTTGAGTAACAAGCCGGTGGAAGAGGCTATTGTGTAACCACTTCATCAGTACACCACTTATTTGTATCCTTCGTATCTCGTTGTCGCCATTCTCCATGATGTGATGTGTGTTGAAACATACCGATGACGCCCTTTCCAATGCCGGAAATCACACCTAGAAACCGTGTTAAACTTCATATTTTCCCCAATCAAACCGTCGATATATTGGAGAACGCATATACATACCTCCAGATACAAGAACGTACTTCATCTTGACAAACTTGACGAATTTATGGTACCCTCTCTGGCTTCTGCCAGAGGGAAGGAGGAAAGGAAAGGAAAAGGAAAATCTCAATCTCGCGGATTGAAACTTTTTGGTGGTGGGGGCTGGGCCAAGCTAATCCTACACGGGATTAGAGGGGCAAGGCTTGAGTCACAGATCAGTCATTTTTTGTAAACTCGTAACCTTAAATTTCAGCCTTTTACCTCTTTTTTAGCCTCGGGTGGCACATGTAGTTTGGTTCTCCCACCAGGACGTATTACTTCTTGTAATTCGTTGAATTAATTACGAGTAAATACCAAATCATGCAAGCTGTATATCACAGATGATCACGTGGCCAGAATCTTATCTTCTCCAAATGAAATATAATCCATCGCATAAAACGAAGGATGTGTATATTCAAAAGCAAAATATCTGTCACATATTATGAGTACCATGAATGAAGGATTTTAAGATCATTTAACTCTCGTAGATATATCTATAGACAGCCAAAACTCATTCGAAGCCAAGAGAAGAAAGCAAGCAAGCAAGCAAATAAGCAAGCAAGAGGATAAATAGTTATATAATTCTAAATAGTTATTGGGTATGTACTCGTATATACTCGAGTATATATTCATTGCATTGCTACATCTTTCAGTGGCGTAACAACAATCTGTTAAAATGCAAACCTTAAGGTAAGGTTTGATCACAATACCAAAAGCTTCCCTCCAAAGCCAGTATGATTATCAGTACAGCCCAATGCCAACACTCTTGTTCCTCGTAATTTCATCATCTCAAACTGTTGTTCAATATCGTTACCGCAAAAGCAACCATTTTGTGACGCTAACTCCTGCCTTCAAGGGACCAATAATCAGCCAATACAATGCAATGCAAATGTCAAACCCGTAAGTCTTCGTCCTCACTATCCAAGCCACTTTTCACAAGAGTTTTTTG
>NGKF01000062.1:0-21377 GCA_002162555.1 Monilinia aucupariae | reverse complement strand
CCAGAATGTCCAGAATGTCCAGAATGTCCAGAATGTCCAGAATGTCCAGAATGTCCAGTATACCCAGAATGTCCAGAATGTCCAGAATGTCCAGAATGTCCAGAATGTCCAGAATGTCCAGTATGCCCAGCAAGAAACTGCTTTACATACCTCCCATCTCATCATCCTCATCCTCATCCTCATCATGGCCCCCTTGGCCAACCATTGCGATCGTCTTTGCATTCCCCTTTTTGATCTTGAGAATATTGGGATACCCTTGGCTAACAAGAGATTTGGCCAGATCCGAGCTGGGTCTCATGCCTTCAAAATCCTTCGCATTGTGGACCCGAAAGATATTGCTGAGTAATGGACTCATGATGCCGTTCTTCTGACCCTTCCCCATTCCCGCCGGATCAATTAACGTTAACCTGAACTTCAATTTGTAATCACCGGGAAACCGAACCGACAAGTCGGCGAACGTGAAAAAGAACCTCTCATTGCCAGAAGGATCTAGCGCCTTGAAGCCATTACAAACCATGGTTCCTACCATTCTCCTCTGGTTTCGACGGTCACCAGTTCCCTCGATTTTGTCATCTTCGCAATTCGTGTACGGATTCCACAATGTGCAATGCACTATCGGCATGAATCTGTTCAAAACCTTCTTTCGTTCCTTCGCGCTAGCCTCCTGGCCAGTATCTTTATCATATACTTCAAGGGTCAAAATTGGTGGTGGATCTATCATTCGCCTATCTTTGTCTCCATACCCACAAGCTCTGGCGGAGATAGGCTGTTGCATTACAACCAGTTTGCACTCAGGCTGTGGTTGTGGTTGTGGAGCCCTTCGAGCACAATGAGCCTTCATCCATTGACAACGGATACCAAAATAACATACCTGGGAGGGGCAAATGGGCCATGGTAATGAGCTGCAACGGATCCTTCCCTGGTCGCGAGCCCATCGGGCATGGGTGTTGGCGGCCCGCTTGAGTACGTAGTATGTGGGCTCTGCGAATGCTTCAAGGAAAGCTCAAGCTCCCATGGACTACGTTGCTGCTGATGCAAGTACATTGGCCTGTCTAGCGCCAATGGTGACCGTGGCCCTTGTGATGGTGGACGATATGATTCTTCCAACACTTTATTTTCCTCCACTTGTTCAGGCGGTAGAGACGATAGCAGTGAAGATATAGGTGGAAGCCTTAGGGGATCGAAATTTGGCATCTGCGCCCTGTCATCGCCATTGTCGCGATACGGGAGTGGCTCTCTCCCAAAGCTCGTGGCCCTACCATCAGATGGCTGGTAAATTGGAAGCGCGTCGCGATTCGAATGGTACATATTATTGGAGATTGTCAAATATATCGTAATACTATAGACTGTCGATAGGGTGGGATCGGGTAGAGGTATCTGCATAGGCTACTAGTAAGTATCTAACATATTAGAGCTCAACAATTGACGGCAGACATGTTTAAGAAGTGTTACCTTCAGGTGTCATTAATATCTCGAGATACGAAAGGAAATGTCGACCGTAGCTGCTGAAGCACAGATGAAGTGCTATATAGGGAGGACCGAGGAGGGCGAAGTAAAAGATATTTGTTTGATTGTTCCAAGTCCGATTGCGAGTGCATGAATGAGGGTTAGAAGCAAGTTTGATATATGTGTAACTTCAAAGTGCAATAATGATGGAAAGGGAAAGAAAGCAACTCTTCATTGATGGTCGTGGGGAAAGCTGTGGGGAGATATAGGAAAGGCTATGGAGGACGAGACCGGAGCAAGCCTGCGAGAGGAAACATAGCACCTCCTCGCAAGCTGTGAAAGACCCAGGAACCGGGTGAGTGATATTGCGAGTGCGACCTCTTGCATATGGGGCGATTCTTGGTTGGTTGGAATTCCTATTGTACGGATGGACGTGGTGGATGTAGTATGTTTAGGTGGAGGTGTCTTTGAATCACGATGGATGACTGGCGGGACTCCTCTGGCAGCATAATTTAGCACGCCCGGCCTTCCGTGTTATTGAACATGGGGATGGAGTGCGAGGTGAGCATTTGCTTCTTCGTTTGCTTGAACCTAACCCAAGTAGACTAATGACTTCTCAATGCACTTTTCCGTTCTCTTTTCTGACAGGGCTTGGGGGGTACAGCTTGTGCTAGCTGCGATGTTTTCCAGTAGAGTAATATTTAAGCTGCATTTCAAGCATTGGAGGGTGGATGTCAACGGTGCTACTAAGGTTATAGTTCCCGCTACTCGATCCGTGCACCATATGCACTTTGCTATTAGCATTAGAAATTGTCGAGGCACAACCGAACTGTTCTCTCCTCTTACTCCATTGGACAGCATGCTTTGACCTTCATGTTGGACAGAGAACCTTATTGAGGATATCATTATATAAGCACAATGGATGGATATTTTCATTATCTAATTTGTCGCCCGTAACGCTAGATCGCCTCTGTTGTTGTATTGCTGCATTCAAATTAAGTTCAGCATGTCTTTATTTGGGCATGGATTTCCACAAGCTTCGATATTATCTGGAGCGACAGGGGAGATTCTGGCCGTTTTGGGGGGGTGGCTTGGTTGTTTGCAAGGGCGGTTAAGGTTAGTCCGACTGGCTAGCCCGATTAGATTCTTCCGACATACAGGAAAAGTATCAAGCACCGAGGTACCAACACCATACATTAAGGTGATGGTGGTGGTGATGGTGGTGGTGGTGGTGGTGGTGGTGGATCTAGATGGTGTCGATGGGTACAGGACTAGGAGAGAGCCAGGGACGGCCTACTCGAGTACGGTAGAGGACTGTATACAATCATACAGTCATCATGGCTAAAACACCTCGACCTTTGCATCTATCATGCATTTGGCCATCAACCAATAGCCGCCCACCCATTCGCTACCATCCGCTACCACTGCTGCGAGGTTACATTTGCTACTCTTTCCCCTCTTCTCTCATCTCTTTTACCACCACACCGCCAGTATATCATCAATCTATTTGTTGCGCAAGGCCGTGCAACGCCACTGGCATCAGTTCATGACGAACATTCCTTGGGCCCCTCCCTTGCAATTGACGCTGTTCATTGGAAGAAAGGCAAACGCAACTGCTGGTGACTTTACTCAAGGCTTAATGACAAAAAAGCATCATATTCTTCTTGCGGTCACCCAACCTCTGCAGTCTGCATAGCTCTGTCTCCCGTCGTGTCACGTTTCACTGGAGGATGGTACAGGACAAATTGCCTATCATTGGCCCACTAAGAAAACAGTCTCCGAAATACATGAGCTTCTTTCAGGGCATATCCTGACATTGTTGCGTCTTTGCTATCTCTTCTCTTCTCTTCCTGAAGTTATCGTGGATTTCGATCATCCGTTAAGGAAACTTTTCAGCCAAGGTCATAAACCTACCAGAATGATCCAATACGATGTCGATCTGCTGCTCCTACAGGCTCAGTGATTGCGACGTTCGTCATCTACTTCCATGAACACATGCGGTTACCAGTACATTATCTTCGATTCGTTTTCATGCAATCGGCTCATGTTATATCTTGAGATTCATCGAAAGCTCTAGGAAAGACGTGCCGAGGCAACCCATCTACCAACAACCCTTGCGACGGATCTTTCCCCAAATTATCAAATGATCAACAGATCAGAATTTGATATATGAAGGTTTCGAAGCAGGGAATAATCAGACCATCATCAGTAGCACTAGCTCTTTTCCAAGGAGGAGGAAGGTTATGCATACAATAATATATACTTACCGACCTACCTAATTGCAAACAACCAAGGCCTATAGTGTCAAATAGGAGTCACAACATCTACCAAAACAAATTCTGTTTCGTCACCCATATGCAGCCGTGCAAGGTATACTAAAAGCCTAAATTATGCAAGAAATCGGAAGCAGAGCCTGCCAATTGTGTACCTTCCTTCCAAGTTCTAACGCACTTGCTCAGCAAAGTCCTCCCGACACCACCAGCTTGATCCCCCTTTCGTTCACAAACTTCTATTTTTCGAAATATCATGGATATATGGATTAGTTGAAGGTTTGATAGAATTATGAAGACTCGCAGCATTAGCTTTTGTATACATGTTACATCGCTCGCAGCGAGCCGAGATCGTTGTATTTCCGGCAAGAGAATCTTGCTGCGTCTCAAAGGTGCGGCTACTACCAGGTTGAACAGGAACCACCGTGCAGAGCCAGTATATCTCCAGGAACATGGTTATTGGCCTGTATGCGGTATTGCGACCAACATTCTTCTTTGCTGACCACCAAGATACACCCGGTGGGTGAAATCAAGTGGTTCTCTCCGCTTTCCCCTATCACTTTAGCTTGAAAAGGTAGCTAAAACAAGCAGGGCTCCTGTTTTTGAGGGAGATACAGATATATCAACGGATGGGCAGCTGGGGGTGGACAGCCGTTGAAAAAACTCCCCGCGGCTTCATAAAAATGCCCCGGCTATCTTCTAGGATGAAAAACTTGATTCCATTTCCCATAGATCTCGGTATTACCAGGTTACCCCGACGGCTCAAATGTGTTCGTGCGGCAAGAAATTGGTGTACCGTGGTTGACGAGTTCATTGGTCCCTCTCGCCGGGTTGGTGGATCTTATATAACCTTCTACAGAATATTCCCAGAAAGCTTGATATGTAAGCTGCCGAAGACGGAAATGGATGGCTTCGTTCGTGTGTAACATCAAACTACCCCGCGCTACCGTATTCTGGCTCAATTGAGCCACCTGGAAACTAGCCTGGCATTTACCAGGAAAACGGTTATTGTATAGCATGTACGTGACGGATTCATGATTTTCCTTCATTCCTGCACGTGTTCTCAAGGGTTTCAGGGAAAGGTGCAGGTACTCGAACAACATCGAACGGACACGAGCAGAAATGCCAGGCGAGATTTCTGTATGTTTGTCATATCTGGTAAGCTTTCGAAGTCTACGGAACATGGGACCCTATTAATATTCGCTGGACTGTCATTCTCATCCGAGCTTTTGCCAATTGGTCAAGATGCGTTACTCGTCATCACAAGGCTTCTAGGCCTAGGCTCACCAGCTCTCAGATACAAACAAGTGTGTCGTGAAGACGCATACCTATCTTGAGTTACCTGGGTTCTCAGGGGCAAACCATCTGATCATCACATCTCTTGATCCCGGAATTGCTGAGAAATAGATTGGCTTTGTTGTTACCCCCTTTCACCGTTCATATACCCCTACCGTATGCCGGCTGTTTAGAACGAAGAATGACCCCTTGAGTTGTCAAGCTAGATCTTGGTATTGAGGTGCTCATGGTCCTCATCTCCAAGACACAGCCTCAACGATATCCACTTACTCCCCCACGGTTGACCGAGTGGTGTCCATCTAATCTACAAGCACAGCGTGGGATGAAAGATGGTAAAGTTGACAACGATGAGTTTGTATCACACAGCATACAGTACGGATCTTGTGTTACTCGCCAGAGGAAACAGGCTTGGAAGACCTGCGACGAAGGCTTGATGCAGAATGCTGTACCTCTTCAAGTCTCAGGCGAAGGGATTCTCGAAAAACGGTAAATACGTTGACAGATGATAGGCATTTCTCTCATTGAACCCTTTACCGCCAACAAAGCAGGTTCTAGAATCTTGCACTTCAAAGGCCCCCTACTCGGTTCTCGTGCATGATTATACATTACCTCATACAAAGTTCATTTAACGTATTAAGTTCTGTAACTTGACTCAACTCTAAGACTTGGTAAAGTTTAATACTTACATTAAAGTATGAAGTATTAACCTGAAGTTATTTTGATTAAATATATTGATTTTCATTTATCTTAAATAGATTAAAAATTAAATTCAAGAATTAGATTTGGATTACAACATGTTACGAATCGTAATCGTATTGATAATAGTAACCCATAAGTTTGATACTAGTAAAGCCTACATGAATAAGGTGTTATTATTCATGAGCTCAATTCAATCTAACTACCCTATTTACTGTAACTCCACCCACCATACACCGAATATACAAACTCGCACAAACTCCATCCTGCTGCACGAATACTTCACTGACTTTTCCACCTACCGTCGATTCCAAACCCCCCACGAAAGAAATACCCCTCACCACACCATTCCAAATCCACCACACACTCTAAGACTTGTCACTCTCCCAAAAACCTTCGTCGAAACTCAAAGACGAAAATCGCTACTTACACAAGACTTAGATCCCTCGCACATGCAAGTCTTACAAGAGCGCTATTTACACTGACTGTACTTCTGCACCTACCTACTCTATGTACCTCCCATGCGCGTGCTGGACCATATATGCTCCGGGCGGAGACATGAAGACGTGAAGTCACAGAGCACACTGAGCTCCGGAGCGTACCATTCGAGATTGCTTCGCGGAGATTGAGATAGAGCTGCGGATGTGAGTGAATAGCACGGCACATCACTGGGTGACCTGTACACGATACGAGAAGCAACACGCACAGCACACCAAGCAAACCGCAAAACGGATACCAGGTTTCAACACTCATCTTCCTATCTACCTTCCTCCTCGTGCAGTATAGCATCCCGTCTTCGTCTGCAAACATCCCACACCATGGCTAATTTCGCCCCCATGCAATTCAAGTTTCACCATGTAACATTTGTGCTTGTCTGACCACATAAGCATTCCATGGTCCAGGGGCTTGGAATGGCCGAGTCGGCTTGGTCCTTTTGGGATGTTCTTGCATTGGTGTTATATAATTTGTAAGACTTAGTGAACATGACTTTGTAATTGAGGTCCTGATATTTTGGGGGTGTGTTGAATGCGTTTGTTGGTTGTTCTGAATGATGCCATGCATGAACTCATGCATAATATGAAAGTTCACACGTATTAGATGAGGGGTTCTAGGAACTCTTGGGAGGAGATATTGCGGAGTTCTTTAAAGCTCTAGATTATATTCCATGATCACACGTGATCTACACTCAACTTCGTGTCATTTTGAAACGAAGAGTACTCAAAAGTACTGTACGAGTAGTTCCTTCGAAGGCTCCGTCTTTTAGCTTTTTTCATACGAAGCAGGCTCCAGTGGAGATCTTGGATCAAAGAATATACCAAAGTTGATCTCAACTGAATTTCAGTGGTTCAAACAGTTGCAAAGCCAACTGGCTGCAATTCACCAACTGAAACGCAATATTGTTGAATTTCTGTCGAATCGCCTTCAGTTTCGATGCCACGTGACAACCATTCGCCTCTCCCGCGATGGCAGAACAAAGGCGGTGTACATCAACTTATCCATGTCAGTTCTTGTCATCTTGTCATCATGGAATTGTGATGTGCTTCAAGAGTGGAAAGTTACCAGTTCTCTATCATCCCATAACAGCCCCAGTAGTAGTGAAATCGCGTTTTCAGGGATAACCTTATATTTGACCGACAATGGGAGTTGAAGCCCTCTCAGACTATTCCTACACCCCCCTCGACACCTCCAAACCCTCAATCCGTCTTCTGCGTCTCCAGCGCGATGAACAAGGTTCTATCATTGGCTTGCTCAAGTGTTTTTCCTTAGATGCCCCCAACTGCCCTGAGTTCAAAACCCTCTCTTACTTTTGGGGTTCGAAAGTATATTCCCATAGCATTCTTGTAAACGGGTGTCAATTTCCGGTACTGGACAGTCTCCATCCAATTCTTGAAACTATTTGTTGCGACGGAGACTTAGAGCAAGGCTGGTGGTGGATTGATTCTATCTGTATCAATCAAAAGGTGGAACAGATCGCAGAAAAAGAACGCAACTCACAGGTCGCTCTGATGAGGAGAGTATACGAGAAATCCGAGAGGACTATTGGCTGGCTTGGTCCCGGAGACGATGAGGGTGTGCAAGCAATGCATTTTTTGAAGGTGCTGGCAAAGCACAAGGAAAGATTGGATCTTCTCTACCAAAAGAGGTTGATTGGGGAGAAAGTTGCACAGTACGAAGATCTGGGGGATGAATTGAGCGATAGAAGCAAATGGGCTGCCTTGGAAAACTTATTGTTAAGGCCTTGGTGGACAAGAGTTTGGACACTCCAAGAGTACCTTGTTCCACGAAGGTTCGTGTTTCACTGTGGAGGTGAAAGAATAGATAGACGTCAATTGGTGCAAGCAATGAGCGCAATGAGTCAGTGCAGAAGAATCGATGAGACATTGATGGCCCATAAAGCATTTCAGGCTCCATGGATACGACGGCGTGTATTTCATTGGTATCAGAGAGGCGCTCCAATACAACTGATAGGATTGATGGGATACATTTCGGATTACAAAGCTTCTGATCCTAGAGATAGAATTTATTCGGTTCTCGGTTTGGCTGCAGATAGATGTTTGGCCGACCCCCCAAGGTATCAAGATAGTGTCGTGAAGGTGTACTCGAACTTGGTGAAAAGTTTTGTTGAGCACCACAAAAGCCTGGATATAATATGCTTTGTAGATCGCTTTCATGGGTTGGAGGATTCAAATATTACGCCTGCACTTCCATCTTGGGTGCCAGATTGGAGAGTTGATGTGCAGCCATGGATGGTCCCCGCCATAGCTGCTCAGAGCGGGGCAGGACACGTCGGAAACCTTCGCCCTTTGTACCTCTGGGATCCTGAAGGGAATCATGATGTTTTTAACGCTGGCAAGAGCAAAAATCCACTAGAATACAGTTTCTCTGACGATCTTCAGAAACTCACATGCCAAGGAGTCTTTCTAGATCTTGTCGATGGAATTGGTGGTCTCCAGGTAATCTATACAGATCAAGATGGAAAGAACGAGGGAGTGGCCGAGGTATATCAATCTGTCGATTCAACGACAGTTCACAAGACATCGAAAGATTCTATAGTCAACGCCAACTTTCAAACCCAATCCGAGTTAGATTCTGAGCTAGCGTCGAGATATATGGATCGCATCTTTCGCTGTCTGATGTTTAACCGCCAAGAGCGATACCTGAGTTACAACATACCAGCAATGGAATATTCTTATGCAGAACTCCAAGCGTTTTGTTTTGCAGCGATGAGAACGCCGCTTGATGTACATCCTCTGTTCCTCGATTGGTTTGAACGTAATCGGTCACTTCCCATCGGGCCCTACTCACTCGAGCAGATATGCAAAGCGGCAAAATCTCCAGAGCCCAAGTTCTTCACCAGTTTTGATCTAATGGATATCTCAACCCATGAAAGAGGGTTCCTTTCTCGCTTCAGAGACACTACAAAGTGGATGGCGCGCAGACTTATGGTTACGAATGAAGAGTATATTGGTATGGTACCGTGTCGGGCACGGAAAGGCGATCAAGTTTGGATCCTGCTTGGATGTAGTATTCCGTTGATTCTGAGAAAGTGGGAGAATAAGGAAGGGTATCAAGTGATTGGCGAGTGTTATCTCCATGGATATATGAATGGGGAAGTTCAGGAAGAAGTCGAGAATGGAATAAGGAAGGTCGAGGAAATATGTCTTTCGTAATGAAAGAGATTGATTCTTTCAATAGTTAATATCTGATCGATATTCGAAAGTTCGTGGTACTTTTTACGTAATCTAAAAAGAGTTCAATATGCTTGACTATGGCTGTGTATGTGGATTCCTAACTCATTTGGTATCACAACAGGAAAAATCTCGATACATCTTGAAGTAGAATTCTTCTGCATGAATGAGACCCCGGCTAGATTCGACCTTTCATGCCAATTAAATCTCTGACATTGACCGAATCTCAAATTCGATGTCCGACTGTTGGCATTATCTCACTTCCTGGGACCCATCTAAAAACATTCCTAGATAGCAATCCAGCTCTCAGCAACAATCACTGACACCGAAAAATTCGTATTGATCGCACCTCTACACACATCTGGACTCATTGACTCCTCCGCGTGCAGATCTGTGCAGGCTACACTGCTAAATCCAAATGGTCGAAACAGGTTGTTTAAGCAATCCATAATGGCAATGTCGCCATGCAGCGGAGGAAAGTAACAATACTTAAGTGAGCAGTTCCCAGTGGTCGTTACGAGCATAATAAGTGAGGTTGGTAGTGCCATAACATGTTATTACTGAAGATATCAATACGTTGGAATTCCGAGTTCAGAAGGCGGGCCAGAAGTAAGCCAGATAATTGAAAAGAAAGGTGCTGGAGGTAGATTTTGGGTTGATTGAGCTGGGAAAATACATCACAAATGGAAGTAATAAGAGTGTTTTTTTGGGGATCCAAGACTGTAAGGTGGTTTTTAGTTGTCGACAGAAAAAAAAACCGAACCTTGTCTATATGGCACCAACTGAGGGTTAGCAATGCCACCTTCGTAAAGCAATACTTGGTTGCTAGGCGTGAGGCATATGCAGCGCAGAACACCTATGCGCAGTGCCATCATCAGACTCGACAAAACAACATCCATTATTCCAAAGCTATAAGAAGCTTGATGTAGGTTACTGGGGAGGAAGAATTAACTGGCAGAATTTTCCCCAAAGTCCCCAAAAGTAGGTTATAGGAATTCCACTACATTCATGGGAACCAACTATATGGAGTTTTCGTTCAACTCTTAGCTTGGTACCATATAATGTCGAGTGCGAATTAAAACCAACGGAAAGGATTCATCAATGACAAAAATAGCAAGATCTGATGGTACAATCATTCTTTTTCCTCTATTTAAACTTTTCAAAACTTCAAAACCACAGGTCTACACCGCACTTCATCGACCCAAAGAGATACTCGATAGGAAATAAAAGAGTCCCTGATTCAAACGCACACTTGGCGCAACAAATTTTAAAAAGATCTCGTAAAACCAGAGTCAAAATATCCCCATTGGCTAGCTCTATTTTTTCTGTCTCCTGTCGTATGCCAAGCAAGAACTCCCTTGAACATCTCTTTGAAGGAAGTAAAGCCCACAGTCTGGTCAGTCTTTGAAACTGGCGTGCAATTTAACACGAATGTGAAAGGCCGCTTCAGGATTTACCCAATGCGTTAAGGTGGGTTGCTGGCGCAAACAGCCATACATCCCAACTACGAGAAAGATATATACGCGTAACAGCATAAGGATGAAACTAATATCCATAAGGCATAGCTTTACGCCTACTCACAGCAAATCTGCGATAGGGAGGTGGGATCCCGGGGCATGTGCTACATACTCAGGAATTGACTTGCACGAGGAAAACTTTCGAAGTATCGGGACCAACAGAATGTTTCTCCGCACTGAGCAGCGACCCACTAGGGCTACGGGTAGGGTTCCAATTTACTAAAGCCCTGCCTCAATTTGTGGAGAAAGGGTTTAAAGCGTTACGAGGATTAACGCGACAAAAACTGTTCACAGCCCTACGACAATAAAGCTTGGGGTGTTTTTTATTAACTACATGGCACTATCAAGAACAGGGTGAGCCATGACATGGCCCGTAATTTCGGTGCCGGGGAGATATATTAGAACAGAAACAAGCCGCCCAACAACTTCGGACAAATGTGAGTAGATATTGCCTTGACTTATGGTCCCGAGATAGAATGTAGGAATGAGGAGCCAAGGTCTATATATAAAGCGCCACTTGCGCGCTAGTACTTGAATTTTAAAGATACATGGACAGGGTTACAGCATGAATCAGCAAAAGTTCAGTTGGTCCTCGCTTGTGCCTACAGTAAGAACAGTAGATGTCTTTCTGGGACCTTCAGCAGCACCCAATGTGGACCGGTATACTGAGCCTCGGTGAGTAGATTGGAGGAATGGAGGCCTGGAGACTTCCCCTTAGGAAAACAAGTTTAAATGCACAAAAGAAGCCATATGTAATTTGTGTTGTAAATATTGCTTTAGCTCTGCTCTTTTCCTTTCAACCTTTTTCTATTTTTGCTTGCATTATGCTGAAATCCTCCCAGCATCTAAATATTGGAAAAGTGTTTGTTCAAAAAGCAAAGACTTGATCTTCCAATTTGCTGACGGGCTTTGCCTTTTTAAAGCCTAACCCTTCAGAGGCTTTCTTCATGGCACTGATCATAGGTGGTGGTCCGCAGAGCAAAAGCTTAACATCGTCTGCTGGCTTTGGAAGCCATTTCTGTACGTCATTAGCTTTGAGATTATTTATTTTCCTCAAGTTGAAGAGACTTACGGTGATCATCTCTGGGGTGACAAATCCAACACCACCATCCCATTTCTCGGGTGGGTTATTCAAAACATAGTGAACGCGGAATCCCTTGTCCTCAGCGGCCAAACCATCCAAATCTTCTTTCAACAAGATATCCTCAGGATTAACATTTGCGAAAATCAAATCAATCTCGGTCTTATCTCCAGTGGCTCTTCCCCTGATAACAGCACGAATAATTTGTAACATGGGTGTGATACCAGTGCCACCAGCGATCATACCAAAATGGCGAACCATGTTGGGAGTATATACCATGGCACCCTTTGGACCACGAACCTTGATGGTTTGACCGACAACTAAGGAAGCCATATATTTGGAGATGTTTCCAGTGGGGTAGGACTTGATGAGGAGGTCGAAGTAGCCGGGTTGATGGTCGCCAGAGACAGGGGTATAGGATCGTACGATTTCCTTGCTTTGCCCATCGGGTTGGGGAAGAACAGCGGAGATAGAGATATGTTGACCGATAGGGAGACCGAGGATAGAAGTAGGCGTTGGCAGACTGAATCGATAGCTGGGCTGATGTTAGGATAAGAAGTTAAGGCGGGGTGAAATAGAACTCACATCGCTACATTGTGAGAAATAATCGTCTTTTCCTTGAGCTCGAAATCTTGGAAGACAGTTGGCTTGAGAACTGGAGTTTCTTCTGAAGGAAATGTCAGTTTCGGATGAAGCAAGCTATAGAGAGTTTGTTCAAAGCGTAAGCTTACGACTAGCCCAAATCTTATAACCACCGAGAAGAGCAGCAAGAGCAACAGCGAAAGGTATCCATTCTTTCTTGACAATGAAACACCCAAATATCAAGAGACCAGATGGAATGTAGATCCCGTCGATATACGTCTTTGACAAGAACTTGTTCGCTGGCGCTGTACTCATTGTGGCCGATTTGGTGAGGGGTCAAGAATTTGTTGAGCTTGTGTCGGGATCCTTGCACTTGTTGCTTCTTCAGTGTCCCAATTGAATCAACCTCCCAATAGATAGTATGGTATTGTGAATCACTCGTATTGAAAACTTTGAGAAGCTTCGAGTATTAACATTGGGTGGAAAACATGACTTGAGAAGGTATGCCAAAAGTCATGCTACACCGCCATCACTCGCTGGGGTTAGCTTGTGCAGGCAGAATGATTTGGTTGGTGGCAGAACTAAAGCGGTGTAGCATGACTTTGAGCGTATACCAACTGTATCTTCATAATGGTAAGTGCGGCTCTTCTCCACGGCAAAGTTTACTCCAGGATAATTTGGCTCAAGTCTCTGCTGGGGTTGTTCATTTCTCGAACTTTACCCTGATGAGGATAAGATTTCCTTATATCAAACCAAATAATATCAGGAACCTCATCATATTGACAGGGCTGAACAAACTTCCCCCAAAAGTGGTTTCCAGCCGTGTTAAGAAATGGGGGAGTCAATCAATCAGAATGGAGAGAAGAAAGATGTTGTATATGAGGATTCACCATTCCCTCTTACGGATACAGATAGATGGGTCTTGTCACAAACAGACGAAGAATTTCACCTGCATAATTGGGATGAATTGAAAGAGATCATAGGTGAGTTTCTTGTGATTGTATTGATTACTTGAGTTATTGTCTCTTCACAGCATATGATCCCAACAGAACGGAGGATATAGAAGGTATCACCAGTGTGATGGCAAGGAGTTCTGAGTTCTACGGCTGTAATAAATATTCAACGCGGCCTTCTCACATGACTTTGTACATTTCGCCCAGCTCTAATTCTCATCAAGCGACAAATAACCTTGCAATCCTCAAACGAAAACCTTCCGATCTTCGCCGTTATATGTCATGGTCCGCAGCTACCAAAGCCGAGTATGGTAGTATGATGAATTACATCCTCAAACACCGACTTCCTTGGGGCTCTCCACCATTCACCTATATCTCGTCAACTCCTCTCGAGAATCCTTCCGATTATAAGATTCTGCTCAATGATTGGCCATATGGTATCTCGAAGGATGTTACCCATTTCGTGGTGTGGTCGAAAACACCGATCGCCACCGATGACCATAATGGAGACGTGACGGATGAGAGCAGGAGAATCATTGAAGGTTTTGTGAAGAGGACGTTTTCTGATAGATTGGGTGGTAATGATAGAGTAATGTGGTTCAAGAACTGGGTGGCATTACAGAGTGTAAGAGCTCTGGAACATATCCACGTCCTTATTAGAAATGTCCAGAAGGATGATATTGAGTTCTGGACGGAAAACAACGTATGAAAGAATGTATATACACATAAACCCATCTGTACGGGAGGTCATATATACGATGCTCATTCCGCTCAGAATGACAAAACACTGGTTCGTGTAACCTTGGCTAGAATCATAATCATCAATCATAACAGATCTTACTGTCTTCGCTGTCTTCTGTTGCCTGCCATCGGCACTTGTTCTTCGGATGCCTGTGCCCCCTGGCCACCGCCCATCAAGCCCTTTGCTCCTGACCACAGACCAAACACTTTGTAAAGTCCATATATTGGCACAACCGAGAATATGACCCAACCCCAATTGCCGAATATAACAACAGCAAAGAGTGATAACCAATGCATCCATATAATATCGAACATATATTCCGTCAATCCTGGTGCTGCAAGATCTTCTCCTGCAGAGACCATCTTGCCAGCTTGATCGAACTTGGGACGACTATTACGTTCGAGAAACCATTCGACAATCCAGGGCGCAATTGAGAAAAGCACGTAGGCCAACATATTCCGGGATCGTAGTAGAAAATGGAAGAGACAGAACAGGCCATTTGCGAGAATGGTTCCATAGTGAAGGTAGTTTAGCGTTTGGATGTTGGCCTTTGCGCGATCCTTTCTCGCTTTCTGTGCCATTTCGTATGAGGTGGAAGGGTGTTTGATGCCGAGATGGGGAAGAGGAGAACAAGCTGATGTTTTTCAGGATCTGGCCTTTTCTGCACAACGGAAAACACGATTATGTTGAGATTATGCGCGCAGGCGAAAGTAACCTTATCCAACTTGATGTTCTCGATTAGACCTCTCAAAATTTCTGCAATAGTGCTGTATCTTAGAAAGGAAACAATCGGGTGAGAGGGTTGAGTAGATGCTCGAGTACGAGTAGATACATGAACGGGTCGCGTGTGGAAATTGGGGATCTTCACAAGGCTGAGGTGAAGTGCTGCGCGTGGTTGGACCTGACCCACCAGACCTCACCTACTTCGCTGACTAATATAAAATTTCCCAATACCACCGCCCGATTGTTGCTGGGTGAATATTGTCTGCAACCAATCATTCCCACCGCGACCAGACAAACAAGAGAAGACAACGAAAATCAAGAAGGTCGAGGTCGCGCAAGGTTTGGATGTTATCCTGAAAACTGTCAGCAAGGAATAATTGGTTATACCCATTTTACCAGAACGGCCGGATTCTGATTTCACATTTGCATTGACGCTGCCGTATTCAGCCTTCCTGTTCTCCTGCCACTGTTTATTTTCTACTACCAACACTGTTGTACTCAAGATTCATATCACCTTCCTTCAGCAGCAAATCCACTGGACCTTCGAAGTGATTAGGGGGTTCATTCCAGCCTTTGCTTTTTTACAGGCAACGGAACGACTCGTTAGCTTTTTCCTGCCTGCCTTCCTTGCCTCTTCGCCTTCGTCTCGGGCGTTACATTGATAAATACATAGCAACTAGCAACACCAACACTTCTGTCTTCGCGACCTCACGATTGTATTCACGAACTTCCTACTTGCTTTCCTACTCACTACCTCTTTCAACAACAATACAACGAGATAATATCAATGCCCTCAATCCTAAAATAGCTTAGGTGGAGCTACCAAAGTTTACGTTTATCAGATCGACCAAATAACAAACGCGCGTGAGAGCTTTTTTCCCTTTTGCTTTGAGCCCAGGGCAATCAACAAAGAAAACCTAGATTTTGCAGCAATCGAAGGACTATTCAAAGCTCTGTTGCCTTCATGGCGAGAACATTATAGCGAATACACAATCTGCGAATTCGATCTACTCCCCTCTTTCACGATTCTACAACATGCCTCCTTCAAGGAAAGAAACGATTAATCCTTGTATCACGGCTCAACTATGTCAACTCATTTACTACAACATCGACAATAATCTTCTGAATAATGCCCTGTTCTTCGCAGAAAGATTGCATGCTTACACCCCGAAGGGTCCCGAATCCTCATACCTTCTCTCGTTGTGCCATTTACGACTTGGCGATTACGCTTCCGCCTTCGAGATCGTAAAGGGTCCAGGTTCTAAGATGGGAAATCTTGGCTGCGCATACACCTATGCGCAAGCATGTCTTGAGCTAGGAAAATTAAAGGAGGGCATAGTGGCGCTGGAAAAGAATAGAGGTTGCTGGGGCGGGCAGAACTCATTCGGCAAACACACTGAATACTCACGACATCCATATCCAGACGCATCTGCAGTTTGTTGTTTATTGGGGAAGCTGTATCGAGCCTTTGATGACAAAAAGCAATCGATCGGTTATTTTGAAGATGCCCTGAAATTGAATCCATTTATGTGGGATGCATTTACTAATCTTTGTGATATGGGTACCAACGTTAGGGTATCAAGCACTTTTAGGATGAGCGCAGAGATGGAGGCAATAATAAAATCAAATGCGCAAGACCGGGAGGGGCCGATGGAAACTTTCTTGATGGAAGAGCACAAACCATCGCGAACCGGCGCACGACCTTACCAGAGCGACCCTGCGGATCCGTTCAATAATAGTTCTTCCTCTCGCTCATTCGGCGGCGGCCTTTTCGGATCACTTGCTACTTCTGCATCCTCGAAGCTCGCCGAGAGCAATCCTAGTCTTACAAATCTCCCTGGGACTGGAGGTGGCAGTATTGGCTGTGATACAATGGAAACACCTACTGGCCCTAGTGCGCCTCCCGAATACTCTATTGCACCCGGTCGAAAAGAACCTGGCGTGGTTTCAGCATTTCCTATCAATATGGAACCTCCGCAAGCCCCAGTTCGTAGGAATCGAACGCTTCAAGGGCTCGGTATGGATTTTAGCATGGATGTTCCAAAAATGGGACGGTCCATAACCTCTAAACGACTCCAAAAGGCTGCTACGGAAATTTCAGAAGACATTAGCGCAGGACACAATTCCCGCCACAATTCTTTTACGGCACCGGGTGGGGAGAGGAAGCGAACTGTATCTGGCCAGGTAGTCCCCAGACAACCTTCGGAAGATCCGGGAGCACCTCAAAGAAGGAGCGTAAGGTTGATCAATCAATTTCGCCCAACAAGCAACAAACCTTCCAGTAACCTTGCAACCGCTGGGCCAGCTCCTGGACGAGAACTCAAAAAAGCCAGACCTCCCATATCGAGAGTTATGCGACCCGCTGGAGCCTCGACTGCCGGCAGACAGGTGAGTGGTAACCGAAAACTAGCGGAAGACTGTATGGAATTAGACCACAGAGAAGGAGAGGTGAGATCCCGAGCGCCTGTTTCTACAAAATTTTCTGGTGCTAGATCATCTGAATCGGACTTTGGAACTCGGGAGGACGCTTTAAGATGGCTTCTCGACTTGTTCAAGAAGCTCGGTACTGGCTACAGTTTACTTGCCAGGTTTCAATCTCACCAAGCTTTGGAGGCTTTTTCCTCACTATCTCCTCAACAGCAGGACACTCCTTGGGTATTATCACGAATGGGGCGTGCCTATTACGAACAAGCATCATATGCCGAAGCGGAAACCCTATACAAACGGATTCGACAAATAGCACCAACACGCTTTGAGGATATGGAGATCTACTCCACTGTTCTTTGGCACTTAAAGAGAGAAACTGATCTTGCTTTCCTTGCCCATGAATTGGTGGATTCTTCGTGGAAATCACCAGAAGCTTGGTGTGCCTTGGGAAATTCCTGGTCACTCATGCGGGACCATGAGCAAGCTTTACGATGTTTCAAGCGGGCCACCCAACTCGATCCCAAGTTTGCTTATGGATTTACCCTTCAAGGCCATGAACATGTTATGAATGAAGAGTATGACAAAGCACTTACCTCGTACAGACATGCAATGGCTGTTGATAGGCGCCACTACAATGCCTACTATGGTGTTGGTAAAGTTTATGAAAAAATGGGTAATTATGATAAAGCTTTCATACACTTTGAAGCCGCCTCTAAAATCAACCCAACAAACGCGGTACTACTGGGCCTTATGGGAAGTGTTGTTGACAAGAAAGGAAATAAAGCACTGGCACTTGCATACTTCAAGAAAGCCATTGAATTGGATCCGAAATCAGCCTTGACCAGATTCAAGAAAGCTCGATGCTTAATGACAATGGGCAATATGGATGATGCTTTGGAAGAATTGAAAATCCTGAAAGACTTAGCTCCGGATGAAGCAATGGTTCACTTCTTGCTGGGGAAGCTTTATAAGAGTATTAGGCAAAAGGGTGCTTCAGTTCGACATTTCACCATCGCTCTAAACTTAGATCCGAAGGTATGCATGCTCAGTCACTTTCCACCCAAAATCTACTGCTAACCAAACATAGGCAAGCCAACAAATCAAAGAAGCCATCGAAAGTCTAGAGCAAGGAGACGACGATGAAGATGATGAAACCAGTATGATGGGCTGATTTGAGGCGACCGTTAAAATCAAAGTTCGGACACAATAGTTGCACTTCGAATTATATCGCCTTTTCTCATTTCGCGTTGCTTTTAAAATCGTCTTTTCAGAGATACCCATTAGTTATCGACGTATTATTACCTCAAATCATTCAAAAATGATATCCTTTTAATCAGACACAACCTCATTATCTCAGCCTTACTACTCACACCATAACTGAGTATCTCTACCAAGGTAACAATAAAAACAAAAACACAGCTGCCAATAGTGCGGCAAAACATGATGATACGATAAGACTGGAGGGCGATCCGGTCATGATTAGGAAAAGAATCTTAGCATTTGCATTGGGCTGGCGTTTTTCTTTTCGGCATGGCTTCTCATCATGGAATAGTGGATGGGTAGTCAAAGGCCGTCCACTCTATGAAGGGCTTTTCATCGGCTCGATAAGTCAAAAACACCATATCACTACGATGGGATGGGATGGGATGGCTACTCTGATTATGGTCACTTATCTCAGTGTCCAGCAGTAGGGAATGCAGCGAGTCCCAAAAATGCAGGGATGGAGATGGTGTATAAAATGAAGTATTGTAGATAATAGTCATCTCTTCTATTCTCCTTCTCAGAAAATTGATACTGAGATGAAGTGAGTAGGAAGAATGGACAATAGGGGAATTGTATCATACTCTTCCACCACATAAGCTGGAATTTCTTGCCGAATGTGATTCCTATCTTCTTAGGCACCTTGGATGTGCAGATCCCTCTAGAACCACGAAGTCACTGTTCAAGGAGGCGAGTGCCTCTTTCGCAATATTCCGATACTCTAATTACCAGTCTCTGGAATAGTATACAGCGTATTTCAAAAGATATCATTAAATTCTAAGTTGTTAGTATTGTTCAATTTTATACAAAGCTAATATAAGAGGCTTTTAACATTAGTTGTTACAGTACAACACTAACCTATACCACCTCAATCATTGCTAATTCCTGCCTCTCTCCTATTACCTCTGCTTTGCTATGGGTGTTATCCTGACCAGTCTTAGCACAGTCTCTATGCTGGCTTAAAAAAATGCTGAAACGAGGGGGTGTTCTCGATTTGCAGCTATCAACTTGGTTCAGTCGCAACTGTACGTGTATCATTCTGAGTGTGTTGCGAGGAACACCTTTTGTTTTGGATTTGCATGTCTCATGACACAATTCCTTTCCGAAAACTAATCATCGAACTGCACTGCGAGTCGCTGGTGCTTGAATTGTAGTCGGTCCTGGAAACCCTATTGTTGGGCTGTCCGCTACTGTATGTCTAGAACTAATTCGTGATGGTGCCCTGTGAATATCTCAATTACTCCTGCTATGACGGGTTATCCCAATAGGCATTGCCCCATGATCATTCCGCATCTATTGGTTCATCGCAAACTTTGTTTTCTGGTGTGAATTTTTTTTCTGCTTTACCCAGTGGTTTTTTGGGAGGACTTCGTTGTTCTTGGAGAACAATGGAATTGTCTCCTTATGCTTCACTAGAATTGGTCTAGCTCGGACTTGGAGGTTTATATAGTTTGCTTTGTTCTGTGCCATTGGTGAAAGCGGTTTGCTTTGTGGGGTTGGCCAGACGGCAAGATTGGTTCGAGTGTGGAAACTAGCTTTTTTTTACATCGAGCAGGAAAATTCGAAGCTGTGGGGCGTCTTGTTTTATTTTTCTTCATCTCTTGCATTGTAGTAGACTATTTGCATCTTGTGGTAGGATGGTTGATCTTGAAGTGCTGGTCTCAATCTCCATAGTGGCAATGTTCTCTACATGATTCATAGATCTATCTGTTCACAGTTCAGATCGTGAACAATTGTCATGGAGGCTCACTTAAATAGTCGAGGATTCCCTCAGCCTTCTCTCCATTCCAACTTTGCCATACATCTAGAGCTATCCATTACGAAGACCGACTCAATCTTTGCAGCCACGCAGTTTAAAGCTTTTTCCGATTCCATCTTGTCCAGTATGTGTATCACGTTGACCTTGTGTTATGTCGGGTGCGGCCACAAGGAACAATACGCTCGGCCATGCCAGTCGGACGGTCACTTCTGCGGGGCCATGGTGGCTAATGAGTGGCAGAGTGGTGAGAATTTTCAAGCAACGGCAATCTGTCGCAACTGCTTCATGCTGCCGGATCCCCGAGTATCTCTCCGTCCCGAGTCTCGATCCGAATCGATGATTGATTGGTATGTCTATCGCTATCCCACTTGGAATATTGAAGCTGAAACACGTGCCTTGCATAATTGTTTACAAGACCTACCTCTACCCGATGGCCCTCTTCAACTGGGCCATTTCCACTTCACCAACGTGGTGGTTTTCGATCCACTCACTCAGCCCTCCATGGAAGAATTAGATAGGATCGTGAATCAGCACCTGCTTCCCGATTTCTGGCTTCGCGTGGTCCGCCATGAGGCACCATCAGCCGCCTGGAGAATCCGATGTCTCCGTCTTCGACAATTCTTCCTGCTCAACCTCGCCCTCCGCAATTCGGAGTTGCAGCTGCGAAGAAGCGACTGGTGCACCGCCATGGGCTTCACCGGTCAAATGCTCACCCCGGTACCCGGCACTCTCGACGACGAGTGTGGCATCTGCCAAGACCCCCTCCTCCCGGTGGGTGAGCAGGGCAGCCCCGTGAAAACCCCTTGCAACCACATCTTCCACCGAGAATGCATCGAGAAATGGCTTGAAGATTCCCCCCACGGCGACTGTCCATCATGCCGACGAGTAATCCGGGACGTGCTCCCCGCACTCGACATCCTCGGCACAAACCCCCCA
>NGKF01000061.1:0-41507 GCA_002162555.1 Monilinia aucupariae | reverse complement strand
AATATGTTTTTCTAATTTTTTACTTTAATATAATATTTCACTTTACTTTAATATTATATTATATTTCATTTTCTATTAATAACATATTTATAAAGGGGTTTTATATTATTAAGCTTAGTGCACCCTCATTTTAGCGGTAGTCTTATTCTTGTTGTATATTTGGTTTTGAAGCCTGGGTTTCAATCGATCTCGTCAAAGCGAGAAGATTTCTTTAATTGATATTGAGCTTTGCGATAAGACAGCACCAGGATTCACTGTGCTGAATAAGCTTGTTGTAATCACGTGTAGCGCTATACCTAGTTAGGTGTCTCCACCTCATATACTCAGTAGAACACATATGCCACTCCTAGCATATTAGACAATATATACTATTATCACTATAATAAGTTATAACCCCGTGTTGTATATTCATTGAAGCAACTAAACTATCATTTTATTGATTAAAACGATATATACGCGTTTTTCGAAGAAAAAGATCGCTTTTCCATACGTTTCCGCCGGAAAAAATCACATTTTTCATTATTTTTATCATCGAGATTTTCATCAAAAACCTCGTTTTTATCAACCCCTATTTATCGAAAACATGACTACTATTTCCTCTAATCCTCTCATAACCAAATAAAGCCCTGTCGTCACCTTCACCAACGATAATTGGGTTGATTACAAAAGCTATTGTATAAATGCATTCGCATAAACTAATTGCAAGAATATTGTATTTGATATCAAAAAACGATTTATTTTAAAGATTCTATAAAAGCCTACAATAAAGAAAAGTTCAAAAATTTATTAAAAGATAGTAAAAGCAAATTTATAAAGAATAACGATCGCTTTAAAAAAGGAATTCGATATTAAGCTTATCGATTATAATGAAAAAGTAAAATGAGTTATATTGATTATAACGGCAGGATTAACTACTACTCATTGCAATATAGTTAAAAACTATCAAGGTTTAAATGATCCTGCTGGTATATAAAAAGTGCTGTCGGTATACGATCGAATTTTCGATACAATCTTTATAAATAATACAAAGAGATCGTTTTTTAAAAAAGAATTTGATTATAAAAACGAAACTATTCAAGCGTTTTTACAAAAATTATAAACGTATCAAAAAGCATTTTTCAATAGTTTTAAACCAATCATAAAAGAAATAATAAAAGATATGTTTTTAGTATATATATTTAGTTTTGAAGTGTAAACAACAACTCATACTCACATTAATGTAATGGATAATACTTTAGAAGAAATTGTAATGCTCTTTCAAAAAATCGAGGTTTCAATTAAAACTTTTATATTTGCTATCGAGCCTTTAAACTCCGAAGAAAAAGAAAAATGGAACAATTATAGCGGAAAAGATGGTTGTAAAGAAAGATCAAAAAAATTATATGATCGAAATGAATCTTTTTATACTGGGAAGATTTAATGTTACAATTGTAAGAAATATGAATATCTCAAAAAAGTATGCCGTATACCAAAAAGGGATGAAAAACATGGCAAAAAGATTTTCGCAAATAGCGATGATTCGGCTTTCGAAAAAGCTAAAGCAAATATAGTATTAAATAGCAATTATATCTCTTCTTATTACTTTAGCGTATGCTTTCAATCAAATAGTAACGATTCCAAATGAGTGTTTAATTCAAAAGCTTTTCATCATTTCATTGATCAACTTAACGCTTTGAAAAACGTTACAAAATGGCTTATATTACAAAAAGTTCAAATTGCGAATGGATTATTTGTATTAAATATAGTATACGGAATTGTACAAATTGGCAGATTTACATTTTTCGATATATGGTATATAAAGAAATTTGGAACAATACAATTGATTTCTATCAATCTCCTTACTCAAATTGAATATAAAATCATTTTCGAAAAAGAATCAATGTTTTATTGAAAGTTCGACCAATTGAAATTTACAACAAAAAAAGTATTTGACTGCTATATTGTGCAGGATTTTGTACCACAATTTGCTAATTTTATATTTGAAAAGCTTATTGCTATAAATAATATTGATCCTTACAAATCTACATTCAACTTAATACATTGTTAGCTTAATCACTTTAATTATGATCAACTTTGAAAGTTTTCAAAAGCGTATACAAGCTTAAAATTATTAAAAAAACGAAAATCAACAGGAAGATTAATATATTTGCTTTACTTAGCAAAAAAAATGAGAGAGTACTTTAATAAGTATATTATCGTTAAAACGTTTACAATTTTATATTGTTTTTATTATAATCTTTCTAGAATTTAAAAAACATTTTTTTTAAGCAATAAATACTTTATAATAATTGTAGATGATGCTACGAGACTTATATGGATTAAATATACTTCTAATAAATCCATGGCTATAATTATACCAATACTTTTGGCTTTGTTTAAATTGATCGAAACAAAGTTTAATAGTAAAATAATTATAATACATATTGATAACGGTAAAGGAAAATTTGGAACTAACTTCCAAATGAAGATTTTAAAGAAAGGTATACAATTTGAACTTTCTCTTCCAGGAAAGTATACTATAAACAATATCGTTGAGAAAAAGATATAGAATATAAATGTTGTATTAAAAAGTTTTTTGATAGAGTCAAAAATGCTTTTGATTCAATAGAAGATTATTATATTGTACATTGTTTATTTGAAGAATCGATTTTCTACAAAAGCATTATTTTTTAAAAAAGCTGAAACGCTTTTGAAAACTATAATACTTTTTAAAGTCTACAATAATTATTAATTAAATTTACAAAAGTTGAAAGTATTTGGATGTATAACATTTGCACGCAATCCTTAATAATCAGGGCAAATTACAAAGAAATTTGAATCGAAAGTGTTAAAAAAAAAGTATCTTTTTGTAAGCATGGAAGAGAGTTAGATTTATAAGTTCTTCAATCTCAATTCCTTGAAGATTATAAAAACAGCAGATATTGATTTTGATGAATATAGATTTCCATTGAAAAAGGATTTAAGTATATTTTTATGTGAAAAGCCATCGATCAAATCGAGAAGGAATACAAATCAAATGGGAAATCAATTTTAAAGAGATTAACAAAACTAGAAAAGGATTTGCGTTAATACGAAACGGGTAAGAGTTTTTATAAATTTAAATGTTGATATAAAATGATTAAAAGCTTTTATAAGTTTAAACGTTAAATCAAAATAATCAAAAGTTTTTATGAGTTTAGATTATAACAATAAAAAGTCAAGTTTTCTTATGGATTTAAACAAAAATGATTCTAAAAAGAATTCTTACCCAAAAAAAAACTTCTTCAAATGTTATTGCTATAGGAAATAGAGAAGTTGTAGAGAATGATACAAAAGTACAACATTTTACAAAAAATTCTAAAGTAGTATATTTGTATACAAATATCGATATTGAAACTATCGATTTAGAAAACGCTTTGAAATCGAACTTTAAAGTATGAATAGAAACAATTAAATTAAAGTTGATTAGTTTGAAAAAGAATAATACCTTCGAAATGATTAAAAATGTTCCGTCAAAAAGGAAACAACTTTTAAAATCCAAATAGGTTTTATAGAACAAACTAAACCAAAACAATAAGTTAAAAAGAAAAAAAGCCAAATTGGTAGTAAAAAGATTTCTTCAAAAGTACAGAATTGACTTTACAAAAACATTCGCAAAAGTTGCAAAATACTTTACGTTACAAATCTTTCTAACCAAAGCAACGAAAAAGGATTTAGAAATTAACAATATGAATATCGATATAGTTTTCCTGAATAAGGAATTGATTAATATTGAGATTTTAATGGAGATCCTACAATTCTTTGAAGAAATATTTGCTTTAAACCCTAGTGATAATTATTTCAAATTTAAAAAATCATTTTATAAGTTGAAACAAATTTCGAAAGTATAATGGTAAATTGTTAAATTGTTCTTTAAAAGTATAGGTTTATAGATTTCAATAGCAAATCCTAATTTGTTTATTGAAAGAGAAATATACGTTTTATTCTATATGAACGATTTGCTAATATTGGGATCACGATCTGCAATCAATACGATCAAAAAGATTATAGGTCAAAAATGGAAGTGTAAAGATCTTGGATTAATACAAATCTTTTTAAGAATCCAAATCGAGCGGAATAAAGCTTAAAGATCTTTCAAAATATATTAGAAAGTTTATATCAAAAAGCTTTTGGAACATTTCAAAATCTATAATCCAATATTTCGAAATCTACTTTTCCTTGTTAACATTATATTAAAACCAGTTACAATAGCAAAACTATTTAACAAAAGCGATAAAGCTTTATATTTACAAATTGTTGGATTAAGAATCTATTTGATGAATAGGACAAAAAATGATTTCGTGTTCCCAATTGGTCAACTCGCAAAAGTAATGTACGCTCCTGGAAAAGAGCATTTAATCCTTGCAAATCACTTCTTAAAATTCTTTAATAGTATAATCGAAGTTGGTACAATCTACTCGAATTAATTGCGAAATCTATTGTATTCTTACGATATTTTTATAGATGCTATATAAAGTTCAAAGATAAATCAAAAATCGATACAAAAAGTAATTATTATTCGATATAAAAATGCAATTATATAATCCTTTAATAAGCAAAAATCTATGTTGCTTTATACAATAAAAGTTGAGATTATAATCGTAAACGAAAATGCGAAAAAAGTTGTATAGCTCGAAAAACTTGTTGTCGATTTGAATAAGCAAAGCTTTTCAAAGTTGTATATATTAACGTTATATTGCAATAATAAAAATAATATCGATTGGATGCAGGAAAACAAGTTCTATAGCAAAGCTAAACATATCAATATACGATAGTATTATATACAAAAGGATATGGTTGAGAAGAAAAGACTTCGAGTAATATAAATTCTTGGCTTTGAATAAAGAGCTAATATTTTAACAAAACAATTGATTTACCCTAGATTTTTGATCCATAGTAAAAAGCTTAGATTTGATTTCGAAAAGCGTTAAAGGAGTTTTTGTATTGCGATACAATATGGCTATAAAGTATTGAACTTTTACAAAAAAACGTAAGCATTGCAACAACAATAAATCGTTATCGCGAAAGTTAATAAAGCTTTGGAACATGTATACAATGCTAAAAAATCGAATTTAGTAAAAGAAATGATTGTTTCTACAAAAAGTTCAATTATGTAAAATTATAAGATTTGAATAAACCAATCAAAAAGCGTTTTGTACTTATACAAAGGTTTGGAAAACACAAGATTATTAACGTTAAAAGGCATTTCAAAAAGCTTTCAAAAACGCCTTTTAAAAAGCTTTTTATTTTATATGATTTTGATGATCGAATTCGATCATAGGGGGGATGTTGTAATTATGTGTAGCGCTATACCTAGTTAGGTGTCTCCACTTTATATACTCAATAGAACACATATGCTACTCCTAGCATATTAAACAATATACACTGTTACCACTACAATAAAGCTAGTAAATATTGATGTGGAAGTACAATAAATTATGATATATTTTGGTTTTCGTGATATGATGTTGAATTTTGGGTTTTCGGGTGGAATGTGGTGCGTGAAACGTAGCATGATCACTTTTCTATATAGTCACACAAATCTAGATCAATCAGTAGCAAACCAACTTACCAAATATTCAATTTGGAACAACTTTAAGATTAGAACTTTCGCAGAATTTCCAAGATCGTATGTATAGGACTCCTACCTGCACAATTTTGCCTTTTTCTCGTGACAAGACCTCCAGATAATACCAGAATATCCGTGTATACAAGCCGACGACCGCAGATCATCGTCGATGGTAGATACGCAACTGGGTGATATTCAACAACCTAGCGGTCATTTGGCATTGATAGAGCCTTAAATCTCTCCTTTTCTTCCCTCAAGTCCAAACCGCTCAAACGTGCCTCAATTTCTATCAATGAAGCTCCCATTTGCTCCCTAATTCCATGACACGAGTAATCTCGTGGAGGAAAAATCGGAGGATCCGGCATCAAGTCTCGCAAGCTTTCGCAGCCAGTTCTGAAGCTAACACCAAGTACTCTCTGCATAACCAAATAGACGGAGTCATTGCGGAGAGCGCTCGCAGCAGCTGGTGGGTAGAGCCCTTCTTGAATGGCACCTCTCGTAAGTCTACCGAGTACAATCGCATCGCACATATCTCGATGTACATGGAGCTGAGTGGAGTTGGCCAGCTGTGTGCCATCGACTCTGCACATCGCCGCTCCTCGATGGTTCTGATATTTGATTATCAAGTCCGCGAGTGCTTCAATCGTATCTTTAATAGCAGTTCGTCGTGCCGTCTCGAGCTTATCTGACAGAATCGATTTAGCTGAATGCTCGGCAAGAGAAATTGGTCGTCTATATACTTACCAATAACACCCTCGGGAATAGGAAGGTCGTCGCCAGCAATCTGCATCAAATCCATGACACTACCCACACAATTGTATTGGATGAAGCGCGTGATTTCATTGAACGGGGCCTCCAATCCAAAGACCCAAGCTACACAGAATAGGAGTGGGAAGTCACGGAAAAGATGGCAACGAATTGCATGTCGATCTAGATAACGTTGCGCCCATGATTTGGTAAAGTAATGAACAGCTTCATGGATCTGGTATTTATCAACTAGAACAGCAGCCATGTTGAGAAAGTCCAAATTTATACAGCGACTGATCTCAGGGTGATCATGGCGACCATGAATCAAAAGAATCAGGCTAACCATGACGTCGGGGTCATCTTCTGGGAGCGGTACTTTGACTTGACCAATTGTCATGAGAGCAGTACCTTCGCTGGATGTACTCCTCAGCATGGCTTTCAAGGTAGGTGAGGCAAGAGTGAGGTGCTTGGAGGAACACAAAATGTGTTTCTTGTATGAAGGTAATCCAGGTTCACCTCTCTCCTCTGGATCGAGTAGTAAGATTATATCTCCATCTGGGTCAGCAATTATCGTCGGAGCCATTGTTACGCTGATCGTCTCCTGGGAAGTGATGATGGGTGATATTGTGCTGAATTGGTAATGTAAAGTAATTGGAGATGATTCAGAGGCTTGTGTATTACTATAGACGATCGAGCTACCTTTAGAATGGGAAATAAATTGTATCCAGCTGTACCTTATTTGACAGGTGTTGGGAAGACCGAAGACTGTACTTGAATAATCTCTAGCATGATGATACTCACTAGCCGAAGATGGAAGATGCGACAAGATTATCCGCCTCGCCACTGTTTATCTTCAGAGTAAATAATGCTTAGACTGAAAGGGGTGACATCTCTCACTTCTCTCAAACCTCAAAACTCAAGATGTGTGATTCAGTTCGACAATAGCACATTGTTCAATGTCTTTGTGGACATTGGACATATGTGGATCATCCTTTATAGATGAGATACAGATAGATATGCCTGAAGTATTCGATCTGCTTGGAGTACTTAGCTTACCAGGAAGCACATAAGATTTAGATTTCAAACTATAGTCCAAACTTGACACAATTTTGAACATTGGAAGGCTCTTTGTTCTGGATTACAACTTGTATCTATACAGCCACTGGTTTGGGAAAACAAAATATGAACAAGTGAACATAACTCAAAGTCAACCATCGAAAGACTTGCTAGGACATGGAAAGCAAATTATGCCATTGAATAATTATGTCCTATTTACCTCAGCCCGACCCATATGTCCCTCACAGCAAGTATCGACATATGTACAACACCTTGTACTTCGCACTATTTCCCCAGCTCTCAACCTCTCATCTCTCAAGTTAGCCTACCGGGTCAGCTTATGCTTTTCCCTTCGTCCCACCTAGCAAGTAAAAACTGCCGGCCCCGGAATAGTATACGGCTGTGCTGCATACATATCATACGTAATACCCGGATCAGTCGGTGAATAAACTCCTGGAATAGCCACCTTACTACTAGGACCGGTACTCGTTCCACTCCCCGTGACCTGTATCTGATGGCAGCTTGGATAAAATTGGGCGCCAGGATATGCCCATGCGGCATGAAGTGCTATGATCTCATGGCGGACGATGTAGGAGCCGGCTGCGAGACAGGAGGGGATGGTGTAGGAATAAGAGTTTCCGGCGGTCATGAGGGGTGTGTCACCCCAGACCGAGGAGCTACCGATGCGGCCTGTGGCATGTACTTTGAACCAGACAGCACTGTTTGGTAGAGAGCGTGTTAGCTGCGTTGTAGAGTACAAGCAAATAAAGTGAGCGAGACTTACGCAGTGCCAGGTAAATAAGTACTACACCCGGAAGCAGGACATTTTGCCATATACGTGATCACAGGACCAGCTAACACAGCAAATCAGCACTTTTCTATCTCTTCGCCAATATTCTCGTTCCTCTTCCTATCGATTTCCGCCGATCTCTCAGATGAAAAGAGAGACAGCTTACAATGACTTTCTGGCCAAAGGGTCCACCTCAAACTAACCGTACTTCCAGCAGCCACGGGACCCGCAGTCAGAGCAGCAGGTTTAGAACCCACAATACCCCCAGCTGTATAACCGCCGCATTGGAGGTCTATGAGTGTAAGATCTGTGATTGGGCCATTTCCTTGTACGGGACGGATGATGCGCGCGGGAGGAGTCGAGTAGTATGGATCTGTATAGGGCTGGGGGTAGGAATTAGTGAGTGGATATTTAACTGGAGGTTGGGGGTGGAGCTTTGGAGGCCGCTTACTTGATATCCCTGATGGCAGGTTTGTTAGCTAGATCTTTGCACGAAGGGAGAAGAAGGTAGATTTACGGTATATAAAACTCCACCAATTGTCACATTATCAACATATCCATGAGCCGTGACTGTTGCCACAAAGACGAGAAGATTTGAGAAGATTTTGAATTGCATTGTAACGTTTTGCAACAAGTTCAAAGGGCGGATTGATCCACGAAAACCAGGACTGACAAACCCATTGATATATCACTATAATTCACTCACTCACTCACCTACTAATAAAGTCCCATGAATATTCACACATGATCTCTTTTCAGCATATGGACGGCCCGCTACTCCAATATTCCCTACCAAAACCTCAGCATCTAAGGCCTCACCCCCAGAAATACCCACAAAATCAACATCAAACATGCACTCTCCCTCAACGCACCTCTCAATCTCACACCTTCCAATCCCCAATTCATCCCCAAAAATACACCGTCGGCCAGCCGATCCGTTCAGTTTATACTTACAATCTTTCCACAAACAAGCATGCAACGTTCGATAACATAAGCAAAAATGTGGAGGAATGATGGCTTGCGATTCCATGGTGAATTCATTCCGTTTCCTAAGATTGAGGGAACGCTCTTCCGGTTATATATTAGGGAGGGTCATCTGATAGCGATGGGTAGGGGATTCAAAGGCTTGGCGGTGTTTCGCTTAAAATGATAGGTATGGTTGTGTTGAATGTTGAATTTCAGACTGCTGATTGTATCGGGCATGAAACAATAGATTGGTGATGGAACGATTGAAATTTCTCTAGTCAATCAACTTTGTGACAATAAAAGGGGAGATTAGAATTAAATTAAAGTCTAACAATGTGCCATAATAGAAATACTCCTTGGGTATCTGTCGCGCTGAAAATGACACTCTATAATCAAAGAAACCAAATGAAACATATAAAAGAAGGGGAGGAGCTGAATATTTTCTACTCTTTTTCTCCGGTGCGGTCAACCTCTGATGGCACCTTTCAGCTCCTATCCCAATCCCATGAAGTCATGCGTTAGATCTTTTTGAACAGTCCGCCCTCCACATGCTTAATCACGAGAACAAAAATACCACCAACCAAGACCATGATACCACTGAAGTCCGAAACCTGATCAAAAGAATGATAATGGTTGACAAGTGCACCATTTATCGGTGGACCGATTAATGCCGCAAATGCTGTGATGGCCATACCCATTCCCATATAAGTTCCTATATTTTGTGGATTCTTAGGAACACTTGCATAACATACTGTTACCAGTGATACTATTGCTCCCGAAAAGAATCCATAGAAAGCCGCGAATACGATAATACCAGCGTTGGACGTGATTTTCTGCCAGCAAAATACCAGTATTCCAGTAGAAATACCAACTCCACAGAACATGTTGAGCCGACCAACTTTATCTGCCATGATACCAGGAATGACACGCCCAAAGAATGAGGCACCATTCAATATCGAGACAAGGTATGAAGATAATTCAGTGCTCATCCCACACTGAACGGCATAAGATGGAAGGTAGAATATTGGTATAAATACACCGAGAATCATCAAGAAAGCCGAAACGAGTAGAGTAAGAAAAGGGGGTTCCTTGAATGCCGATGGAAGAAAGAAAGACTTCTTTCGAGGCGGTAAACGAGCTCGAATAGGCGGGCAAGAAACTGCAAGAACCGCAAGCATAATGAATCCGATGATCCTAACAGTCCATCCGAATCCCAATTTCGGATTAGCTAGCATTTTTGCTAGAGCGATTGGGAAAACAACCCCACCCAATGACGACCCAGCAACTGCAATACCCATCGCAGCTCCTCGTTTCTTATTAAAGTATTGCCCAACGGCTGTCATTCCAGGTGACATTGCCATTCCTGTAGCTATTCCTCCAAGAATTCCTTGCGCAAGTATGAATTGATAGTATTCCTTGCAAAGACTGGTCATCATAACGCTGAAGACGTACAGGAGTGAGGCAGGCCATATTGTTGCTGCTCCATAACGATCAAAGAGCGGTCCGCCCACGGCATTTCCACTGAAGAGGAAGAAAACCTGGAGAGATCCAATCCATGATATATCCGAAGGAGTTCGATGCGAGAGTTGATGGGTTTGATAGTATTGTTGGTATACACCTAAGCAAACAGTTAGTTGTTATCATTAGTTTTCAAAAGCAAAGTACTTGACTTTGGAGAAAAGACAACGATTATACGAGCTTAAGTTATTGTGGGACTTCAAGAGACCTACCAAAAGCATTTATGTATCCAAATGTACAGAACAAAACGCCCGCAGCCCCCGCGGCTACCGACCAGGCTCTGGCTCCACCATCTGGAAAATCCATGACGAAATCCTGTTGCTTCTCGCTTTCACTTTGGACTTCTTGGATTTCGTGCTCAGTTTCTCCTACACCCCCAGATCTCTCGATATCGACATCAGAATCTACGGGTACTGGCATGCCATCGTTTGGCGGGTTGACTGTATGGACTTGGTTGAATTTCATGGCGCAATTCGATATTTCTTGGTATTTTGTATCAAATTCGATATGAAGCTAAGTTTCAACGACTTGTTCGTTAGCAAAGATCAAAGTTGTTGGTATGCACGAGTAATTGTGTTTTGATATTGACATGATCTTTTACCACTTTATATGTTTATCAATGGGAGAAGGTCAACGCCATCTAAGGTTACTCTTTCCATGACAAGAATGAAAGATCCTCGGCAAATTGGTTAAGACCGAATAGAGCGAAGAATAATTCACGCGCGTCCATGATTCGAGACTTATCTAATTGGTTGAGGTGTCGGAGATGCAAGGCTGCACTAGTTGCTCTTTGTCACGCTCGCTCTCAAATCACATGATGCAAGGTTATAGGCTCGCCGGCATCCCTTGGATCGATGCTTCCAACCTTGCCCCTTTGGATCTAGCCTCGCATGTAGCTCTTACTCTATTTCAACCGGCGTTCTCTCTCGTGTAATGAGATATTTATAATCCGCTTATCTCCATACGGGCGCATTCTTGCTATCTACAGATCTGCTCATCTCGGTCTTTTCATCTCTGGCTCCTGAAGAGATTGAATTTTCCGTCATAAATCCGTACAACCTCTACAATAGTTACATGTATCTTCAGACTAGATCTCCTGGGTGTTGGTGACGGTGTTATCATCTACGTATTGGCCGAAGAACTCCTCCCGGGGTCCCTTATCAGTCCATTCGGCTGAACCCCTTCGAAAAAGCCGCCTCGGCACACTGGTGGAGCTACCGACTTTCACCACGAGCAGCCGTCATTACCTCTTCCTTGCGATGGACATCAATTCAATCGTATTGCAAAAGTCTGATGTGGAAGGTAATTCACCCCCACCGGCTCAGCCCCGGAAACGTCGGAGGCCAGCCCTATCGTGTATACAATGTCGACGCCGGAAGGTGAAATGCGATCGAAACATGCCATGTGGGCAATGCATCTCATCCAAGACAGCAGCATGCCAATATAGCTCAGATCCGGCCCCACAAGCCAAAAGACCCCGCGTCAATGGAAATGGACAATACCCCGTTACACCTCCGACTGTGGGTCACGGAACCCCGGAAAGTGCTGCCAATGCATCGCCGAACTTTAATGGTGGCATGGGTACTGTCACCAACGGCATCCCCATCCTTTCCACAAGCTTTTGGGATGATAGAGCGCCTCTTGTTGAAGGACCACTGCCGGTTCGAGGACAGGTCCTTGCACCACCTGAAAAGGCTCCGGATCAACTGGTGCAAGCTCTCGTGGACAGAGTTCATAAGTTGGAGCAGATTATTTCTGACTCCGAGACCATGACGGCTGGTCCAAGTATGATTAGCTCTTCATACATCAAGGGGCCAAGCTTAAGGGGCAGTCTTTCCAAGACAAGATTTTTTGGACAAAGCCATTGGATGAATTCATTTGAACAAGTATGTTGATCAATGATACACTATAAATCATGTCATTTCATCGCTCTTTCTTTTTCACATACCTTGCTTCGGTCATCGTACACACTCTCACTTGGAAATACCATCTACCTCAATCAATGTCTCATGTTCTGATCACTGCTAATCCATTTCAAGTTCAAACATATGTCCAACGTTAAAGAGCTCGGGCCCTTGGGCAAAGGCGGAGAAGTATTTGATCTCTTGAACAAATGCAAGGCATTGGGCAGAAAGGTAAAAGGATACGAAAGTGCTGAATCATCGGTACCTAGTGGATATCGGAATTTCGTCCCCGAGAAAGAAATATCTGACTGTCTTGTCAATGCATATTTTCGAACGTTTGAATCCGTTTATCGTATATTACATATTCCTACATTCCATGAGGAATATGAAGAATACTGGAAGAATCCTGCGGCAGCAAGTATGGCTTTTATCATCAAATTACTCCTTGTGATGGCCATTGGTACATGTTTTTACGAAGATCCTATACTCCCCACCTCTTTACTGCCTAAGGCTAAGCATTGGATTGCTGCAGCTCAAGCTTGGGTCTCAGCACCATCGGAAAAGCACCGCCTCAATATTGTTGGTCTCCAAATTCATTGCCTACTTCTTGTAGCTCGTCAAGTAAACTCGGTCGGTGGTGATCTTACGTGGATTTCTGCTGGATCAGTCTATCATTTAGCGATGTGTTTGGGCCTTCATCGTGATCCAGTACACTTTCCCAAGATGGGACCTTACCATGCAGAGATGCGCCGGCGACTTTGGGCAACGGTTCTGGAACTCTCCCTTCAATCAAGTCAAGACCTCGGAATTTCACCTCTGATAAATACACAAGATTATGACACTGAGCTACCAGCAAACATCGACGATTCAGAGATTAGTGAGTCCATCAAACAAGTACCAACGCCAAAACCAGTCACAACGTTCACTAGAACTTCTATCCAGCTTTCCCTCATGAGGTCTTTCTGTACACGACTTGAAATAGCAAAGGCCGTCAACAGTTTTAGGAGTGAAACTTCATACGATGAAACGATACGCCTAGACACCACGTAAGTGTTCCTTTTTGAAAATTTCTTGTTTTGATATGTTTGGTGGTATGCAACCATATATTGTTTTAAATAACAGCTCCAATTATGTAGTACTGACAATCATAACTCTCAGTCTCTCCGAAGCTAACCGTTCGAGCTCAGCATTACTACAATCCTTCCTTACATCCAATCTCGAGCAAAAGCCAACCCCGTTTCAAATAAAGATGCATGACTTCTTTACTACTCATTTCCTGTTAGCATTACACAGGCCTTACTCAGTCAAAGCAAAGGTCAATCCCACTTATTACTTTTCTCGGAAAGTTTGCCTAGACACATCCATATCTCTACTCGGACCAGCAATATCACTTCCAGGGCAATCAAACTCGGGTCAGCCTGATGATTGGACTTTACTCACCTGGACCGCATCTGGTTTAATCAAAGGAAACTATATTCATGCATATATAGGTCTCGGACTGGAACTGAACCAACAACTCGAGGAGAATCCTCCACTACCTTTATCTATTAATGCGCCCCCGCCTCAGCAAATCGAGCTTTTGCGGCTACTTAGTAGTGGTCGTGAATGGTCTACCAACCGAATATTGAGAGGTGATACCAATATTAAAGGACATGTTTTCATATCATGTCTTTGTGGTCAGATTGAAGCCATGCAGAAAGCCACTTCTACAGAAGATGGTATCATAAACGAGGCACGAAAGAGTGTCGAGCATTGCTTCCAGTT
Organism: Monilinia aucupariae; assembly: GCA_002162555.1. Taxonomy (NCBI): domain Eukaryota; kingdom Fungi; phylum Ascomycota; class Leotiomycetes; order Helotiales; family Sclerotiniaceae; genus Monilinia; species Monilinia aucupariae. The sequence continues at coordinate 27,175 of NGKF01000061.1, read as the reverse complement.
GATGAAGGATAAACTTAGAGATCAGGAGGCAAAAATCAGTGCTGAAGCGAATCGTAATCTATCTATCGATACTAGTCTCAATGATGTCGATTGGAATGCAGTGGTAAGCACTCCCTTTGATTTCAGCAGTATCATGATAAACTAATACTTTGTAGATGCAAGATCCAGGTGTCAACTTTGAACTCCCAGGCGAATGGGTTTTCTCTGGATGGGAGAATAATAATTTTTGGTATTGAGGTGGCCGCAATTTTAGTTTCATATTAGATTTATCTTAGTACAGGTACTCATAGACAGAGTGCTGACTCAGATCTGAGATGATATCTGCCTCTAATTTTCCTGCATTCTGTTGCAAATCTTTCCGGGCTTTACACCACTCTTCATCCTATTTTGCAAGGCCTCTCTTAGAGGAGTGTAGCACTCATTCAATCAATGCGATATTTTCTATCTATCTCCTTCAGCTACAAAAATAAATCGTCATTTCAGAAAGACTCTACATAACGTACGGCTGCCTCGATTTTGCGGATGAATTCAAACACTCCTTTAGACATGTGCTTGTCAGATGTTACGATTTTAGCTGGAGTCAAAACAAATCTTCTGTAGCAATTGTCCAGATCATCTATGTATGATAATGACACTGATTTGCAGCATAACTACGGTGTTAGATGCCGCGGGTATTGAGCCGAATTGCCTGGGTGCTGCTCATTTCCCAACATCTTGGTTTAGGCGAGAAATGCATCTTGTGCCGCACGTATATGCAGTCTGGTACTAGTATGCGAGTCCGACGCATTGACGTCTGGCAACTAAAGGAATGAGTGTACTCGTACCCATAAGTCACCCCACCCTGCCGGTAATTAAGTCAGCATGCAAAGCTAAGTCTGCAAACACCCACGCCACCGGTGGGCTCATCGTGGATACTATGATTCTATCACGGGCTGATGATACGACGCCGGTCATCTCCTCGGGCTTATCACTCACGCCGATCGCATCGCTGAGCCGCAATATGGCGTGTGAAACCAACTGCGTGCATTGCAAAGAAAGGCTTGATGTGGCGTGAATCTGCACGTTTTTCCAAGCTTGATATACGAGTATCTAGTACCTAGGATCACCAGATGACTTCTATCTCATGTCTCGTTGGTTATCTCCAACTCAATATATCGCTTTAGAGCAGAATCGCTAGATATCGCTGCAAATCGTGGCTGGTAAACTTACTGATTATGGAAATAATTACCCGTTAAGGTCATGTATCTGCTATACGTACTCGTACGAGTGAACTTATTTGCATTGCAACTTTGATATCAGCCACTTTAACACATCATGTATTGGTGCACGAAAAATATTTTGGCTATGAAAGCATCTTATCTAAGCCTTTGTAATAAATTCCAGGACTTGAGAGAAAGTTCTTTAAAAGACAAGCTTCTTTTTCGTGACTCCACAGACAATGTACGCCGACTCCCACAGATATCGTCGAGTGAAAGGTAGAAACGAATTTGGTTTAACATTTGCATGAACTCGTATCTGTAGAAGTTCTAATCACCTCCCTGCCTCTACTTCTATAGATGCGATTCTACCACTTTAGCTATTACAAGATCATTACCACCGTAGTGGCTCACTGGAGTATATACTCTCAAATCAGCTGATTTGCTTCCAGAATGGACGTTATAAGGGTATCCTGTAATATTCAAGCCGTGACCAGATTCAGTTCTGGTATTTCAAACGGTAGTATGTTACTCAATTTCATGGTTATCGCGAAATGAATGACAAGATCATTTTCAAGTATCTCAATTATCTCAACCTCAACAGGATAAGGATGATAGCAAGAAGAATTGATATGAGTATCATAATAGCTTTTGGACGGCTTTGCATCAGATATGTTGCAGTGAAGAAGGTATACTGCAGTGTTGCAAATTAAAAGTTTGGAATATAAAACGCACTTTGAGGATGGCCAAATTGACTCCATATCTTCCCCAAATACTCGCTATCAAACAGCGACGCAAAAGATCGTGCAGACCCATTCCTTCCTACCCTCTTCTCTCTAGCTCCACGATCTTATCAACGAGACCCTCATGATTTTCCTCAACCGCAGTCAAACGAACCATCATCATCTTGTTAGATCGTGTCAGGTCATCCATCTGAAAGTCGCTAACAGTGCCTACTGGTTGTTCCACTCGACTATCAAGTTCCGCTAGCTTCGACGCGAATCTCTTTACCTCCTCCTCCAATCTACCCACTCGATCTTTTTTGGGCTGAGAATGGGACCACTCCTTCCCAGATCCTTTGGCTCATTCTTGCAAGCCATTTCCTCGATCCACTCCGGGTAAATAGGAGAACATTCTCTGTTTCCATTCCTGAACCAATTTCTCCAGCTCCCTAACTCGACGTAGTGCGGATTCAGAATGAATCCAACTCTTGCCGATTCGCTTTTCGAACAACTGCTCATATGTTGTGCTTCTCTGGGTTTGTCCCTCGGGGGCTGACCTAGTCATGTCTTGTAGCTTCTTCTGAAGTCTCTCCAAGTTGGTAACTCGATCAACGGGTGGTTGAAAGGTATGAGATACCTCTGTTTCGACCACTTGTACAAGCAATTTGTGTTGAGTTAGTTGATGTTCCTTCATTAGATTGGCAATATCTTCCAGCTTTTGTTCAAAGGCTTGAGAGCGATTCGGGTATTGATTGAGATATATCCCGTCGAATTGGAAATCATCTGCAAGCGAGTTGGCAGAGAAATAGTCTGCTACTCGCCGACGCTTGGAACGCAAGGGTTTATCTTCAGAGCTTGAATCTCCCTTCGGATTGGCAGACCGTCCAGACTCCATGTATTTTTCTCTGGAAGACTTGATTGACAGAAAGTCTTTGCGAAGTTCTGCATCGAGTGTGTTTCGATGCACCTAGTAATTTTCAGCTAGCCATTCTATCGGACACTCGATATAAAGCTATGAAATACCCAACGATTGTTTGTCGTTAACCTCAGCCTCGATGGTTGAAAGCCAGGTTGACATTTGGTGATTGTTCGTGGATTGTTCCATTGTGCTTCTGTTTAGAAGTCCTTTGCAATTTTGCTATCCTACAAAGAACAAAACATAAAGAAACAAGGGAATGAGATATTCAATAATTAATTATAAATATTTATTGGAAAAGGGGAAAATATTTGATAAAGGAACGCGATTGCATTCAAGCAAAACGACAAAAGCAAACGTTCAACATTGTCTTAGGAGTTCAACATTGTCTTAGGAGTCCCGCAGTTTTTTCATATGCATCCAAAACTATTGGGCAAGAAATACTCTACACAAGCTTGCATACTTTACTCCAGTAGTCATTTGAGTGATCGTCGGCTCCTAATGGACCGTTCAATTAGATCGCAACGGCGCCTAGTGTAAACAAACAAAACGAAAGCAACGGCTGAACTATTGTTTGTAAAAGTCCATATACAAAGAGTTTGTTTGCGAGTCTCACATACCTTGCCCTATCAATAATTTACTTCTCTGTTTGTTAACGCTGGTTCCCAACGGCACCAACTAATTTCATGTACGGCCCCAGAAAAGCAGAACATTCGTCCCGAGTCCCGACAGATTAAGCATACATCCATAAACTGGCTGAGCGATGCCAGTATTGGGAAAATCTGAACTCTGTTAGATATTTTGAAAAGAAGATGAATGACACTATCATTTCCATATAGCTTTTCCAGACCAACCATTCATGTAAAGGGTTATAGCAAACTCCTTGCCGCTCTTTGTCCCCTTTTTCTAATTCTACAATCTTCAAGCTTTATTGAAAAAGCTGAAACGCAATAGAATTTCTTTTCGGCCGTTTGAAACCTCCTCGGCATCACTCTCCAGCTTACCCAGGAATTAGATAGAACATTAGCGGAACCAACTAAGGTGATTGAGATAGAACGATTGTGATTGCACTAGACATATCAAGAAGCTCTCGAGGAAAAAATATATGTTTCTCCGGCTGTCGTAACGAAAGTTGTTAGCTTGAATAAACATACTAGGGAATTCCAAGACAAAGAAATAGCCGGTCACATCATAGGGCTGCATTTTCAGTCTGGAGTAGAAGTCCACAGAACTACAGCGGAGCTAAAGGATGTAGCTAGCCTAGTCTAGCAAGCTCAAACCCTAAGCGAACGAAGTATCTCTAGTGACTTTCGAATTGATGAAATGGCACAGTCTAGCAGAATGGTGATTAAGCGTTTGCCGGCTTGGAGGAGCGTTTGCCGGCTTCAGGGGAACAAGATGAAAGACGAGTTTTCAAGATTTTGGAATTGGAAAGAAGGAACGAGAGGTTGCAGAGAGAGGTGAGAAGTTTGCGAAAACTTGCTGTATAAGTATGCAGGTGTCTGGAAGTGGGTATCGAAAAAATGGTGAAGGGTGGTGTTGCGTGTGTTCTACCTGCGAGTACTGCAACTTATATGCTACCAATCCTCATTATCAATGCCAAGATAATCAAGGCCAGTCGCAATTGTCATATCGATTCTTTGAATGGCTGGTTCCATTACTTTATCTCGGGTTTCTTCAAGGTGTGCATTATACCTTTCCTTCATAATCCCTCTTCCAAATCGTATCCCAGACTTCCTTGTCCACAGCAAACTCTCTCACATAATCATGCTCCAGCTCATGTGTCCTCCTTCCAAGTAACACCAAACTGTGCAAAGGGCCTCCCAATTGCTCATCCGCGTCACACAGCTGTTTCAACGTTCCACTCACAAACTTCTCATCCTTGCAACCAACTCGAGCAGCACCCACGCAAAGACTCTCTTCATTGTAGACCCCACCCTCTCCGTTTGCGGTCTTAAGCTCTTCGATCTCCAGCATCTGCGCCGCACACTGGCCAACTGTCATATATCTCGGGGGCTCATATATCTTTCTTCCTCTCGCCATATTCTCCATAGTTTGCTCCTTAACCTTGATATCCAATAATACTAGTGTATGCAGGCCGATATTTCTGTTCTCCCTAATGCGGTCGTAGAATGAAGCAGGCTTCCAGTTCTCTGTGAAGAAGACCATGGAGACGGTTTGGCCAAAATTGTAAAGTTGCAGGCCGGTAGCGCCAATGGCGGACATAATAGAGGCATTGGGAATGGTAGAAATAGGTATGTTCAGGGAACGGGCTCGTAGAACGAGATCGGTATGGGTTGTAGCTCTGAATTTTTACGTCAAAATGAATTCCTCAAAAACGTGGAGGCAGAAGTCATGTAAGGGATAGTCTAAACGAACCCAAAAGGATCTCCAACAACCAAGAATGCAACGTCCACATTCTGTGCATTTTCGAGAATATCGTCACTGGCACTCTCTACCATATCCCTGTCTGCAATGATTACATCTCGTCCATAGTAACTTTCCTATGGCTACATCAGTCAGCGCCTTGCTTCCCCGGGATTCGTAAAAAGACTTACAAGAACTGATTTGTCCACCAGTAAGATACTGGTGTAGGCTTCAAGATATACTCGAGCGCATTTCTTGACAGCCTCGAGTCCTTTCACAGTGATATCTGTCTCGTCAGAGAGACCAAGTCCAATGAGGTAGAGCATCTTGTGTACTGAGAAAACAACGTAGTGAGGGGTTCTCAGAAGGTTTCCGAGAAAATTAATTCTCCCCGCATAGTTTATGTGCTCTAAGGGCAAAATATCATTCACCGCCTTGGCCTCAAGCGCAAGGCAAAATCACGACCTTCACCCAAATTTGTTGAACACGCTCTTGGTCCACCAGTCTCTACACACGAACTCTTCTGTCAAAATCCCCGGGTTAGCCATTCTCAATTTCCTGAAGGCTTCAAGATTTCAAATTTGAAATCAAACATTTACCTTTCCTCAAAGCACCAGCCCATAGGCCTAAACCCAGGCTCAAGCTTGCATAGAAAATCGTCTGCGACAGAAATATTTCGAGCAATATTCTACAATCCCTGTCTGCGAAGAAGAGTAAACACTACTACATGAAACTGGAGATCACGATACCTCTTTACTATCGACGGCAATCATAAAGCCGTCAATATGTCCTCCAAAAAAGGCGCCTACGAAACCAATGCCTCCGACACCGATTTTCGCAAGAAATACGACCGCGAAGCAAACGTAGCCAAAGCCCGGGAACAGGAAGCCAAAGAAAAAGAAGAAGGTCGTCTGCGGTATGAAGCCAAGCTCGCAGGTAAAAAATACTACGCCCCTCTGACCGGCGACGAAACTCTTACATCTGCACGCGCAAATCGCCTCGATGTATCCGCCAATGTTGGAAAAACCATATTGTTGCCCGCAGGGGCAGCGACGGGGAAGCGGGGAAAGGGTGCGGGCTTTTATTGTCAGGCCTGCGATCTGACGTTCAAGGATAGTTTGCAGTGGGTGGAGCATGAGAATAGCATGCAGCATTTGAGGGCCATAGGGCAGACGGGGGAGGTTCAGAGAGCGAGTGCAGAGGACGTGAGGAGGAGAATTGATGAGATTTGGGAGAGGTTGGAGAGAGAGAAGCACGAAGAGGTGGTTAGTCTGGGGGAGAGGTTGGAAGGAAGGAGAATTGAGGATGAAAAGGAAAGGGAGGAAAGGAGGAGGAAGAGGAAAGAGTTGGCGGAGAGAAAGAAGGAGGAGAAGGAGAAAGAGGTTGCGGTTAAGAAGGAATATGGGGAGGACGTCAGAGTGGAGGGCGAACATGATGAAGATGATATGATGGCTAGCATGGGAATCGTTGGGTTTGGCTCATCAAAAAAATGAGAGACAGCATATGTGCACATTGGACTTTAGCGACGGTGTTCAGGAGGGAATGTATTGATTCATACCACATTGCGAAAATTATGATTTGTTCAAGACAGATGAATACATTACTATTAATTTTGTCCCAGAATATCCCTTCCCATTTTTCCTGTATGCTGTTCCCAACGTACAATACCGACCGGAACCTCATGACTTGACATTATTATTTTTTAACCGATCCAACAGTGCTATCATCGACTAACCCCTCTTCCATGCACGCCATTGTTCCCGACATGACTAGTCTCCAGTGGTGCTGCCTTTCTCCTGAAGAAGCCTCGGAACCCTGCGCTCTTAGGCCTCCTCGCCTGCGAATCCTCCATTTTACCCTCGGTACAACCGTTGGTGCTCTGCCTTCCATCCGACAAATCCATGGGAGGAGCCCATCTTTCCTCGTCACCGCAGACCACCACAAACCAACCCATTTCCTCCCCCGCATCCAACTTTTCTCGCAATTTATTGAACCAGCCTGCCCTCTTGTTCTTCCTCCTGATCTCTCTGGCGCTAATTCCCAACTGCTCGGCATCAGGGGGGACAAATTCCTCTTCTCTAATCTTCTCTTCATACTTCTTCATCTCTTCGGTGATACTAACACCCAATCCAACCTCAACCATATAGTCTGACACATACGCCCACGGTTGACTGAGCGTCTTCAGGTCCTCGGGGTCATACTGCTCGACCAACTTTACCACACTCCATTGATTAAAGCGCAAAGGTTTTCCTACCTCGTCAACTTTCACTGCAAGCGGGATCTGATTCGTGGGCCCGGATGGAGATCGAGCATGCAAGGTATCCGACCCCGAACTACTAAAATAGTTCTGCCCATTCGAGTTGGCCTTCCTCAAAACCGAACTCGTTTTGGACCTGAGAGACGGCGATTTCAGGGAGACCATGGATCTTTTATTTTTCTTCGTAAGCGGCGTGCTTGGGGGTGATTTCGCGAGTGGAGAACCGCATTCTGTGGGACTCGGTTCGGGCGAAAGGTCGACGGGGCCTGGACTGCTTGGTGGGAGGAAATCGAATTGCGTGTAGAAGGAATTGAGGAGAGCATTTGAGGTAGGCGGTGCCATCAGCCATTCTGACGTTGCATCATCAATATCATTGAGGATGATATAGACACGAATATTGGTCCTGTTCCAACGAAAACCATGGACGAGGTAGGTAGGCATCCTTTGTACCGGGGGCGAGAGATAGAGTGCGTGTGTAGATATCAAGGACGGGGCGAGGGGGAATTTAGCTCTTAAGAATCATATCTGATGCTTTAGAAAGAACATTATTGGGGATATGGGTAGAAGGGAAGGGAAGGGAAATTACGATTGACCATCGGGGGTTACGAGATGGTACGAGGCTTTTGATCAGCCTTTCCGGGGTTGTCACCAACCTTTAACCTTAGCACCGATGTCTGTGCGATAGTGACGTTGGTGATTTAGAATTTTTAATTGAGACGTGAATCTCAACGTCACCATTAAATTCTCAATGTATTATACCTCGCCGTCGTCTCTTCGATATTTGATTTCCTATCAAGTCTTCGTGAACCTTTGTTGGAACATGATGAATGGCGGCTCAACAAATCTTCTTCCGCATACCTTCAATGAAGAGACGATGGTTGTTTTATGCCTCATGACTCTGCATTTGATATTGAAGCTCGTGTTTGGCATGGCAAGGCGCCCCTCTTCCGCACCGCAGGCGTATAGCTGCGCTTGCACACTTGCAGTGATAGGTAGGATTCAGGGCGAGTGCTGAGCCTGTGGAGCGAATAACTCGCCTCCCTTTATCTTATTTAGCTCAAGACGAAAGCGACCACCATCACCTGTATATCGACAATGAGTACGAGATGCCTGGGTCCGATATCGTATCCTTGAATGCTGACCAGACCAAGTGGAAATATGGAGAGTACTACTCTAGCGATCTTACATCCAGTGCCAGGATTTATGCTCAAGCAAAGGAAACAAGCCGCTGAGAGTTGACTACTGACTGGGCCATAGGCACGGCAATCTTGGGAAGATTTTGGGCTGGCGCTGGTCGATATAACCGAAGAGCTTTTCACTGATTTTATCCCAAGGTTGCCTTTCAGTTCTGAATTAACCCTATAACCTTATAAAAAAAGTTTAATCATATCATCACGTTTTAGCAAGTGCCCAAAAGCTCGGGCTCTCAAAAGAGAACACTCGCAAGGCCTGGTCGGCGTTCTGTTTTGGATCTTATCACACGATTTTGATCTGACGGTTGATTTCCAATGGCGCTCTACTGTTTTGGTTATGATCAGTGCCCTTCAAGTCATGATGCCGCTGGCTCCTTCTTACCTTCTTCACATCAAGGTTCGATACATTCAACCTGATCCATTGCATCTTTGTTGCATTATCATTACGATGACAGGCCGGGTATGCCCACCACACTTCCAACCCATTAAAGACATGGAGTGCAACGATTTCCCCATGGCAAGATTGAGAGCTCGACATGCACAAGTCACGTATCTGAATATTGATCCCACGAAGTCATTATGAATGGGGTTTGGAGAGTTTTGAATCCTTCAGATTGGCTGCTATCCTCAAATATACATACAAAATTTAGTCGCTTGGTGGTCAGGGAGTTTCACCTGCAAATTTGGTGGTGCTTAAGTCGTCCACCATGGAGAGAAAAACTCCCAGTGCTGAGTAGAAAATATTGAGTCATGTGAAATATTCAGAGCCAAGACCCTTTTTTTCCGAGTCGGCATAAATGTCATGGTCTACAGGCGTTGTTCATAAGGTTATCAGATATGTGCAGCTCAGGGATACCCGACATTTTTGCCCACGATACCCTTGTCTACTTGCGGACCAAAACTTATATTTTCTCTACCTCGCTCTGGTCGATGTATATACTCTAGATCTCCAGTTAACCTCTATACCAGCCCAATCATCTTACTCGGCTTTTCAAGTGCGCAAAGATGTTAACTTCGCTAAGTCATTCCTAGCATCGGATGTGCATCCAATTAACGTATTCTAGTCCAGGCCTATGTTACGGCCCCCGAAATACTTCGAGCCAATGTACTAATGATGAGGTTTTATGTCTCTATTCCTGCTGAACTCGAGCACCCAGTCCTAACCGCCGGTTACTTCATGGGCCTTGAAACTCTAGCACTCGCCAAAAATAGGGGTGATATCCACTAATCCGTCCCCGCTCTCAAGTAGCAAAAAGAACAGATACGTCATGGAGACAGCTAGAGGGTAATACCGAAACAACATTCAAAAAACATGCAATAGAAAATATTCGCTGATGCTCATACACTCAGCTATCAATTAGCCAATCGAAGACTTGTGTGAAGTAGAGCGGATGGGATAGTGTATTTGGTGGCCGGAAATGAGCTATCTAATTGGTGAAACTAGATGGGCTTTTTGTGAGGCACAAGTAGGCGCCTCCAAATCCAGCTAATTTGAAGAAGAAATTTGAAGAAAATGAAATTTTTATATCTTGTCACCTAAGTATCTGAATCCTCAGTACACTGGTGGTATGTTCAAGATGTTAAGAATTCTTAGTTCTGGTGATCTCGTGGTCCGGCCCCCATCCATGCTCCCGCTATTAAACGGAGTAATGGCCTGCCCATCAAGATTCAGGTGTGTGGCTACCAGTGAGTGTTCGCAAGCTTTCTGATAGCCTTGAAGCGTAAGAAAGAAAAGTCTGGGGTAGGGAGATCGCATGGTGTTTGGCAGTGATCGCGCAATAATTTCTTGGGGGATCATGATGGCTGTTGGCTTCGCAGAAAGTTCAAGTCACATTTATACTGTTGATGGGCATTATGCTCGTACGATAGCTTGTACATGTGCTTCAATATGGTGATTTATCACTTATTCTTTCTAGTAACGATCCTTGATCGTTCTCTAACTTGCTCTGGACTTCTCTATTCATCCCTCGTTCATCAGTGTCACGGTGAACGCATGGTTGATTGATGTTGTTGCACTCTAGAGTTCTAGATGAAAGGATAGGCTGTGAAGTGGGATAGAACTCTATTTAAATTATAGCTTGATTTTGGGAAAGGAATATTTTTCTAGGGTCAAGTCCCGCATGCATACTAGACACAGCAATCTTGCATGTCAAGTGAATTATCATTGAACTGCCATATCCAACGAAGGTAAAAAGGTTGAACAAAGGATTATTCCCTGAGTAATTTACTCTGACCGTGTGAAGTGATGTAGTTGAATATGAAAGGTATTTGGGACTCGCTACACGCGCGGGTGTTGAAAGAATCAGCCAGCCAAACCTTAACCCAATTACAGTTCCTTCTCTTGATCCGCTCACTCATTCACCCTCTTTATCAACAGGACCACGATTACCCAATAGAGTAATTCCCCCCCTCTCCCCCAAAAAGAGGTATTCAACGTCAGAAATATCAAAACCATTTACGAGCATTCCCAGTGGTAAACCACCGAGCACGGAGTCGAACCGTCATGTCTCTAAATCCCAGCCGGGAAGAAGCAATTACGCTTTTAAGACTTTGTGCTCGCAGGCCTGCAACGTGGGTAGATCGGAAGGTGCTAATCCTCTCCACTACACCATCAGCATCAGTCGGTTCCTACGATGGTTGTGCGCGGATTTGATCATATATAGGTCTGGATCCAGATCCACGAGGCGGGCATGAGTTGGTGAATCTTAGATGTTGAGAATGGTGTTGAGCTCGGAATTAAAGTCGTGACCAAGCCGGGTGTTTGTACGTTTTTATGGATATTTTCAATTTTGATGATGGAATGCTGGGTACCAATATTGAGATTGGAACTACCTTTGACAGATACTTTTCTATATCTATCTACCTATCTACATTCACAATACTCCAATAAGAGCTGATTTGTTGGGAGTGCAAATGCATATTTCCTCCCACTGGTCAGAACAGACATTGAAGTTTGATATGTTCGATCTATATAAAGGACTATCTCCTTCCCACCTTCACTATCTCTGAAGATTTTCGGCTTGTGGACTGATCTCAGATGATTGCTGTATGCTGCAATTCCTGATGAGGTTTCTTCACCACTTCGAACTCAAACAGTATGGCTGCTGGAGACTTTTGATGTGTGACTTGATCCAATTCTCATATTCTCAAGCCTCCAAACTACAATGATATTTATTAAACCCAATATGAAGACGAGGAACGATCAGCATACACTCATGGGAAATAAAATAAAATTCGAGTGCAAACGCCTCGAACAAGTTACAGCCTCCCTTCTGGGTATGATTTGCACGCGACAAGGACATATTTGAAACTTCAAGTTTTGTTGCATATCTACAAAATGATGAATTGGTTTTGGGAGGAGATGATAATTTTTAGCGCCGAATTTTGATAAGTTGTAAAAAGGATGGATTTGAAAATTTGGCGCTAAAAGTGGCATCCATGAGTGATCTGCAAGTTGGGAAATTTTTAAATTTTGTAGATATGCAACAAAACTTTTTTGTATGATCAAGACACGTGATAAGCATATAAACAAGAATCTGGAACCTTTATTGGAATCTTATAATGATATGAATAATGATGATATACTTTTCATGAGAGTATATCACCACTGAGATGGCTAGTAGTTCTTCTCTAAGTGCACACTGTAACACATTGTAGTATCCCTGGCGGCACTACAAATAGCCTTTGGAGATTTCACCTGATGCCGCTCTCTCGCTCATGTTTACTTTGGTCAATTCTACGGCTGGAAAACGTTCTCGTCATATATGGGCTATGTTAGAAAGTAAAAGCAAGAGGGTAGTGTCATCGCAAGCCAGGCAGCACACTCAATTGGCCTCACACACACTGCATTCCGGCTAATTCATCCTGTCCAGAGAGGTTCGCTTGTGGTGTTCGTTCAATCGGACTTGAATTATATCGACGGTCTTATATTTGAGGTTAATTTATCTGTGATGGAGGAAAAGAAAGTTTACGGCTTGAAATCCACAGTTTCAATGAGCTAGCCCCTCTGGTAGCTCCTGCGGGAGATTATCATGTGGCAGTATCCTGACTGCGTGTGCAGAAAGGCGATAATTCACATTATGGAAGACGCCACTGGAGTCAAGCCATTGTTCCAGTTCCTAGGCCAAGTTTTGGCAGGCTTCATTTTGCTACTGCGAACAAGGTTCCAAGAGTGGATTTCATGCACTTCGTCTCATCATTGAGCTATATTGATACTTCAGCCGAAATGCCACAGGTGCAGTTTCCTGTGAACCCTTGTACCTAGAACTAGTAGTTATGATTCATTTTCTGAGCAGATAAATGCAAAAGCAGGCTGTTACAAGGGAAATTAAGAAGGGCTTTAGAGGCGATAAGGCAAACGAAATAGTATGTCATTGATAGATCTGCAAGCAGTGAGCAGGGAAATAAGGTGAAGATGGATGAGTGGCACTCAGGGAACTTATTAGTGTCCTAAAGATGATGTGATGTGGCTGCTACTCAGGTTATGGCGCTTGCCAAACGTATCCAGGTTTGTAATATCAGACTTGGAAACTGAGAAATCATAAATTTCCCAGCAGTATCCGGCTGTTGATGCAGCTCTATTTCAAATCTTTGTGGTATCTCCAACGTACCGCAAAGATGAGCATAGCATCAATCTATTTTTCGGGAAGGCACAGTGACCATAATGAAGACCAGCCGCTATTCTTAGGGCTTCACCCATTTAGCATAGTAAGATAAGTGATCAGAATGATTCATTTAAGAGGGTTGATTGGGGGAGGCTTTGAGGTAAGAAGTTATTTTTGAGTCCACAAGGTCCCAGACGTGATTGACGACCAATTAATTACGGGCTGTACAAACTCTACCTGCTTTCAAGTTGTGTTTGTCAGAAAGATGAATGTTCGGTTGATACCATACAGATATATATACATATATTTGAAAAAGACTCCACGTATGTATATCTCGTTCCTCCTTGAGTAACGATGGTATTGAATACTAGTTACACTTGCAGGCTATTGAGTTACACTTGCACCAGTTGAAAAAAGTATCTTTCTAGTATGTATTCTTCTGAAGTTTTAGAATGAAAGAAGTAGGGGCAAGGAGAGGTCTCCAACTATACAACGATGCTTTGAACATTGAGCCCTCATCGCACAAGCTACTTGCAGGTTTTGAGCTGACAATATCAAGTGAAACAACATCACACAAGCTACTTACAGGTTTTGAGCTGACCATATCAAGTGAAACAATACAGGTCTAGTGATTATGATCGAAGGTATCCATCCGACACGGAATAAATCTGCCCATGTTATCGGCACAAGTAGTATGTAACAAGGTATCAGTCAAAAATTGTAGATCGTAGGCTTTTTTCCCTTGCCGTGTATTCTCCTCCACGGCTTGAATAGTTTCAGACGCAATGAAGGACCACCCTTGCATAAGAAAAAATAGTTCCCATCTAACCCCGCACTTATCAAGATCCAGCAGGTGATTTGCAGAGCCAAGAAGAAAGAAGATCCTTCATGGTTTTGTTACCCATCATGATTGATCGTGTGTCACCACTGTCGCGGCTCGGCTAGCGTTACTTAAAAACGAACAATCCCGCAATTCGAGGCTGTAACAAGTTCCCCTCATAATTAAGATGGCTTGCAGAATTTGGCCGTTTTCGTTTCGGTTCGGCATAAGCTCACACAACATCCGTATGTTGATGCCTGTAGCCCCCTTTACGCCAAGTCGGGCTAAGTCAGGACAGATCTTACATTCTTTCCAACGTCAACTCCACAAAAGAATCACCACCATTGACCTATCGTTCGTCACTACTTAACACATATTTGTCGTTGGGCTTGAAACAGCTGGAAAATTTTCCGAGGATGTGAGAAATCATCAAGCCGCGAATTTTGGTACATTTAGTACTAACATACGCAGTTGTGGTTGGAAAGGCTCTACAGCATAGGTCCATGGCATTCTTCACATACGATTTTCATCGTTATCGAAGTGGAGTCGAGAGCTCTATTAGCTACGGGCAACGGGAGCCTCGGCCATAAAGAGCCGCAGTACTCAGACGGCTAAACTAGTGTTGGGGCGCCAGAAGTTCAAGTGACTAACAATCTGAGTAGCCAAGGCGGCTTGATCATTTCAACTGCTCATCGAAATAGAAGCTGACCGCGCCCCAACATTCTTAAAGCCCTCGGGAAACGAAAGATCCGCATGCAGGTGATAAACCAAAACTTTGTGCTCAAAGATCGCAACTCTTGATCAGCAGGCTTGACTGAGATAGCCACAACTTATTAAAAGAATATAGGCACGGTACGACTTGCCATCGACAGGTAGGTAATGTCTTCTCTTGGGCAGCTTTTGTGATATTCGGTTTCAGTCTGCTGTCCACAATGATGCAAGACGAGGATCTCCTCGCGGTGATTGGAACCGCTAAATGAGGGAAATTGTCTATATAAGCAACATTTCCCACAGCAAAAATTGTTTTTCGAGCAGCAATATCACGAAACCTAACAGACTTACCACAAAGTTCATCATGCAGTTCAAGCTTACACCTCTCTTCGCTCTTCTATCCCTCTCTCTTGCCTTGCCCGAACCCATCCCAGAGCCTGTTTCAGACTCCGGCTTCAAGGAGGTTGAAGGAGGTGTTACACCACGAGATGGCCCAAATACTCTCGTAGCCCGCGCTTGCTCCTACACCACTGGTTGCGTCTCCCAAAGTGGAGCTAGTGCTGGAAAGTATTGCGGTTTCTGCACTCAAGTTCGCGGCACTTACCATGTCGGAGATATCTATCAGTGAGTATCTTTCTGACTAGCTTCCCTTTCGGATCAGAGCTTAAAATCATTCCATCATGGTATCAAGAACTTTATAAGCAAAATCAGTCACTGACTTTAGAATTCAGGGTCAACGGCGGATCTGGGTCCTCCAGCTGCTGCGACTATGGAGCAAGCTCAGTTTGCGCTGCACGCTGGCCAGCTGTTAGCCCAAAGTAAGCAGCTCACAAATATCTAACGATATTAATGTCCAACTAACTTTTGTGAAAAAGTGTACTTGTCAAGTGCGCCAACAATGGCAGAGGATATTAGCTAGGTGGATTGCGAGTATTTTAGCCTCGCTAGAGGCTCGCCTGTATTGGTTCAGATGTGACACATGAGTTATGGACCATGCCTGCAAGCCTTGCTTTTTCAACAGTCTTTTCTTGTGAAGTTGGAGAATGGAAAATTTAAATTGATGCATGTTCCTCGTATTCTGTTAACACGTTCTTTCGGTGTATGTACTCGAGTAGCCATAATCAATAAAAGCACTCAAGTACTCATGTTTTAGGAGGAAACGCAATGAGCATATGTGAGCATTGCTAACAACAGGCTGTACTTCAAACCGAAGGTCACAGCTACCTGCTATAGACGATGAAACTACTTGCAGAATTGAAATTCGGTCGTCGTTGGGCCAAAAGCCACTTGGATAGAACCTCATCATCCTGTAATGTTCTCTTCTGGGCCCTGGTGGCTCCAAAAGTACTTTGTATAGATCAAAGAAGATTCCTCAGACTTGGAAGAAGAGATCAAATTCCTTCTTGATCATCTTGACGACGCTTATCATATTGCGCAGAATGCAATGGCTGTATTCCATGGCCACGATTACTACACTTATGGATGTTTTCCGAATAAGTTGAACTGACAAGCTTTTTGTGTTCTTGGTTGATTCGTGGCCATAAAATAGCATGAGCATGGCTGGTGGCTGCATGAGCTAATTATCCTTCAAACGAGAGAAAAGGGGAATGCCATGTGAGTGGTCACGATTAGTCATCGGTTTAAAAATGGGTATACTCGAGTATGGTTAAACTTACGTCTTCAGCCTTGCGTACGAAGGCTGCCGAGCTCGGCCTCAAAATATATTTCTGGCGCCGCCATCATTCATGACTCCTCACTATTCAGCAATAATCCCAATTTACGATGCCTTCTCGTTCAGATTCCCCATTCAATCTGCAGACATGTGCTCGTCCAAATATTCTTGCATTGGAACCATATCGTTGCGCACGAGAGTAAGCACTCTCCAATCCAGTTCTCGGTGTCCGTTCACTGACTCACATCTTCCTATTCAGCGACTATAAAGACAATGGGCACAACATCCTCCTTGATGCCAATGAAAATGCGTTCGGTCCGGCCCTTCCAGATAGCACAACTTCAAACAAAGAATCCCTCAACTTTCTTGGTCTCAATCGCTATCCAGATCCTCACCAGCATCCTCTCAAATCTCTGTTGTGCAAGCTGCGCAACACCCACCACCACACCGAACTCCCCCTTGACCCTCTCAATCTTTTTCTAGGTGTCGGCTCAGATGAGGCAATCGATGCTCTTCTACGCTGTTTCTGTACACCATCCGTCGACTCGATTCTCGTATGCCCCCCGACCTATGGCATGTACAGCGTATCGGCACAAGTCAACGATGTAGCACTCGTCAAAGTTCCATTACTACCTGCCCCAGAATTTAGTCTCGATGTCCCAGCCATCCTCGACACACTTTCGAAACCCCAACCCAAACCCATCAAACTCATTTACATATGTTCGCCAGGAAACCCTACTGGGTCTTTGATTCCAAAAGAACAAATCGAGCAAATACTGTTGCACAAGACTTGGAATGGTATTGTGGTGGTAGATGAAGCATACATAGATTTCTCTCCCGAAGGATCATCTCTTGCTGAATGGGTGAATGAATGGCCGAATCTGGTGGTGTTGCAGACGCTGAGTAAGGCGTTTGGATTGGCTGGTATACGTCTCGGTGCCGCGTTTGCTAGTGTGGAGGTTGCGGCTCTCCTGAACAATCTGAAGGCACCATACAACATCAGCTCTCCTACAGAGGCACTTGCATCCCAAGCCTTGCAGGAGGGCGGATTATCGATCATGAGGAAATATAAGGAGAGTATTGTGGGTCAAAGAGAGAGATTGTTAAAGGAATTGCCGAAGGTTAACGGAGTAGGGAGGTTTAGAGGTGGCGTAGCGAGCAATTTCTTGCTAGTGGAGATTCTGAATAAGGAGAGGAAGCCAGACAATGAGGTTGCGCGAAAGGTGTATGAAAGCTTGGCAGAAGGTAGAGGAGTCGTGGTTAGATTCAGAGGAAAGGAACACGGCTGTCTTGGCTGTGTGAGGATAACCGTTGGGAAGGAAGAGGAGGTAACAAGGTTCTTGGGAGAAATCGGCAACGTTATTGAAGAGGTTTGGAGGGGAGAGGCGGGGAGTGTAGAAAGTCAAGAGACAGAGGAGAAGAAGGAAGTAGAGGCTAATGATATTTTGGCATAGACAAGGTTATAGACATGAAGCGACGATGTAAGTACCATTTTGTTTATAGATATCAAAGATCAAAGAAATGATAAGCCAGGCTGCCTATACTCAAACCTCTTTGCCATATGTCCAGAATACTGTACAAGTTGAAGGCAGGCCTTGGAAATTTACTGCTGGAATGGTATCCTCAAGCTATTGGTTAAACTTGCCATAGCATATTGGTACTTTGTTCACCGAGTCAAAATACAATCACCACCATACACTGCAACATAGAAATTGTACAAAAAGAAAATCCTCTTATTCATGCATTGGATCTGCCTGACTAAATAAAGCTGGCTCTCTTTATGGTACGTACACCAGGTATCCCCATTGAATAACTGTCTGAGACAAAAGGAATATGGGAATCATTTCTCTCTCCTTACTATCCACTTTGATACATACATAATCACCCTCCGCATATCCAGATGCAAAAGAAGACCATATAAACCCCATCGTATCAAATGACGCTCCACCCTATCATAAAGCAAACTTGAGATTTTACTATCATAAAATTTTCAGGAAACAAACCAAGGAGAAAAACAAGAAAAAAAAATTGAATACCAAATTGCCAGAATCCTCTGCCTTGGCCTATCTTTCAGAAAGATGTCACTGTTGTAGCATGACCTTTCTCATATCCAGCCTTGAAAGTTTTAGATCTCCCCAGGAATCTTGAGGCATATAGCAACTTAAGGGGCTGGGTTGAAGAAATCCTTGGTGTCATGTCCATATGCCCAGCCGAATCGCTCGATGATTATATTGTGCATATTTTCATTATTGATTAAATCCTCCACTTCATTGTTTGAAAGACCCCACTCATCCTCAGGCAACTCGTCTTCGATTTCAGATTCATCGGCTGGGGTTGGAACATAACATTCGCATGAATAATTTCGCATATAATCCTTCGAGGTGGTTGAGTCGGTACCTTTGGGTAGTAACACTACTCCGTTACATCCGCACTTCTGGTATCTTCCCATGTGTGATATATGTTTACCAGACGTGGCTGTAACAACAGAGATAGTGGGGATCTTCGAGCGGTAAGTCATGTCCCAGTTGAAGTCTCCAAATCCTTGAGTAATTCTGAAAGTTTCACAAAATACACAAAAGAACGAACAATGAAGGTGCAAATCTTCGCGAACTTTGCCAAGTTCGATTTCGCCCTTCTGGTAAGGGTTGATATCTTCGACAACGATATAAAATCTTTTTAAGGAATGCATTCTTTGGCGTATAGGTAGTATAGAATGCATAAAGCAAACCTCTGGAGCGACTATATGTTCTGGAACATCAAAATAAACGGAATTAACAGCTACTCTTTGGATAGACTGTAAGTCCGACAGTCCAGATCCTCTTTTTTTGCCAAGAGGGCCAATGTTGATATGCTCGAACCATCGTTTTTTATTAACTCCTGCCAGCCAATTTGTAAAGTATATGATATCTCTATCAAATCTTATCCAAATGTTGGCGGGACTTGTTCTTGTCGAAAATGCCAATTTGTAAAATTGTCGGGCAAATGATCTAGCTTCTCTGTTCTAAATGGGTAAACTGTCAGCAAGCCAATTGCAATGATAGCGTCGCAAAGAGAAGAGCATCTCTATGAGAGACCTTTTCTCGACAGGAATATATAGAATGATATGCTTACCGTATGCAAGAGTGATGGTATCTTAGCTCTAAATGACAAGTACTTGTCTTGGTCTTTGTCGTAAATGAGATCGATAACTCGATCTCCAGGGATACTTAGCTTCCAGATCATGTTACGAAGTTCAGGAGATAGTTCCTTGAATTTCGGAAAGGTCTCGGTTGTTTGTAAAATCTCAGTTGTTGGGGGGAGTGTAACGACATCAGCTGGAGCTTTGAAGGTGGATTGAACCTCTAAGCAGCCTGTGGACTATATAAGGAGTTAGGAACTGAGACTCAAATGTTGAACTCTGGATTGGAAGTCCAGGAGACAAGCATCTCTGGGTAATTGTTGCTACAATGCGACTTACCTCGGTCTCAGGTGTAAGATACTGCGATGTATGCATATTAGGAATTGCTGCTGCAGCAGTTGACTGGAGGTGGTCTGGGACTAGGTTCAAATCACCAATTTGATCTCCTTGGTGACCTTCCCCAGTAGATGGGACATTCATATTCAAAGGATCTGTTTTGAAAGGACTTGTTGAAAAAAGGTTTATTGTGACTTAAGTTTGTAGATCTATATACGGAAGTGAGTGAGTTTTGGGTTTCTATTCAAGATAAATTGATTCTGAAAGCTGGATAACAGCGGTCTGAAATGATCAAATACTATGTTCAAGACAGTTGCACAGACAGAGGGTGACTACCTGAGAAGAAAGAGTATATGGTTCGAATTCTGCAATAAGACGGGTATGATATGTGAGAATTCTTTGCTATGTGGGAGACAAGTTAGCAGATTTCTTCTTTATGTAGGAGGCTGATTGTGTGTTCATACTCTAGATATAATATCTAGGTATAATGTGTTGTTGACCTGGCCTACTTACTTTCTATTTGGTATCTCTTTTAGACAGTTGGTTCAGTTCATGAGACTTTCAAGCTGAGACTTGAGAAGATGGAGAGTTGTTGGCTTTAGTTGTGTTTTGTTGAATTTGAGGTGCAAGATAAGGAAAGTAATGCAACCTTAATAAATCAATCCGAAGGATGCGGAATCCCAAAGTAGAAAGGTGAGAGAGAGAGAGAGAGAGAGAGAGAGAGAGAGAAAGATGGTTCAGCAAACCGATGGTCCGTGCAGTCTCTATAGGAAAGCTTCCTCAACAACAACCACAACCA
The DNA here is from genome assembly GCA_002162555.1 of Monilinia aucupariae. NCBI lineage: Eukaryota > Fungi > Ascomycota > Leotiomycetes > Helotiales > Sclerotiniaceae > Monilinia > Monilinia aucupariae. Next base: position 6,464 of record NGKF01000061.1, on the reverse strand, counting down.
CAACCACAAACAACTTCTTTATTTCCTATTTTTGTCTTTCAATCAAACATTACTTTTCTATTTGATCAACTTCAACATCCCAAGATGTCTTCTAGGGAAGAAAGTCGACAAAACGATCCATGGGAAAAGGATGCTCTTCTGGAACTCTTATACAGATCCCCAGACTTAGTAACTGAAGAGGATCTACAAAGCATTTCCCTGAGCAACTTAGCCAAAAATGTGAATGACGAACTACCAAGCCCCTTGAAAATGAAGATATATATTCGATGGCTTGAAGCGCACCGCAAAAGCCCTTTACAGCTATTAAAGTCCTGGCCAAACACCATCAAGCAGTGGGTGGGATCATTGAAGCACCGTGGGTTTGACAAAGAGGAGGTTATATTAGACATTGAGAATTGGAAGAAAGCCAATGGTCTATTTTTCAGCAAGCATTCGAAAGCATGGATTGAGGAAAAATACCCCCCTTCCATTGATGAGATCATTGCAGCCTTTGATGAAAAGCACAGCATCAGGAACGAACGATATTCAGGTAAAGTAAATTCCAAGAGAGGGGGTATTTAAGCAGATAGGGCTTCTAGTAAAATCGGGTTTGACGGTGGTTCTTCAGATCAAGTTCCGATGAGTTATATCTGCAATAGATGTGGAAAGAATGGTATGAACCTATCTTGAATCTCATTTTCATGACAATAATCTTCATCTTTATTTCAGAGTTTAAACATCAGAGTAAAAAACAACAACTGACATCAAATAGGCCACTTGGTCAAGAATTGTCCCACAAACATGGTAGGTATTCATGTTCCCAAGGCAATTCAGACGATTGCTGACAGAATTCAAGGACCCTTCCTTTGACAAAAGACCACCTGAATCTTACAAGTGCTGCATATGCAATGAATTCGGAAAGCACTGGTTTGGATTGTGCCCCAAAAACAAAGATAAGGGCTCTATCATCCAGAGACGCCTGGCTGCCGGGATAAAGGTTCCTGCCCAACACAAGGAAATTGATCAGAGAGATATCTATAAGTCAAAGCTAGGTGACACATCAATGCTCAATGAGAAATACAAAATTCGAGAACGGGATTCAGAGCATCGGCATAGAGAGAAATGGGAGGTATTTGGAAGATTGGACTCTGTTAAACATGAGCTGACAAAGACTTTGAACTATGGTGGCAGTGAAGAGCCAGAATTATCAGCTCGTACCACTAAACTCGAACTTCTTGCAGATATCGAGGAACGCATGCATCAGGTCTCTGCCTCTATGGCAAGAGATATAGGAATGCCAATTGAAGGTGTGGCAGAAATGACAGGTGTGACTATATCAAGTATGGCGGTAACCATTATTGTAGCTAACCACAAAGCAGCCAATCGCAAGCGTGCTCGCTCTGTGGAATTGGGTGATGTTGATTCTACAGGGGATCAACGAATAGTCAGAACAAAGCTCAATCATGACAACAAAGATGAGCAGATATATAAATTTGGAAATACAGGATTTATGCACACGGATGATGGACGACAGGAAGTAGGTGGAATTCTTAAAAAAACAGATCCTTACACTGAAGAATTCGAATTACGGGAAAACTTGCCATTTACAAGATTGGCGGATCCATCCGAATACTCTCTTCAGTTCCTACAGTCTGATTTGGCAATGCGTCCACGAAAGATGTCGCCCATGGATACATCTAGCGAAGGGGATTTTCGAACTCCAGTCGATGATATGGAAAAAGGTTTTGATTCGCCCCGCCTTCGTTTCGAGACACCAGAGAAAATCTACTGTGATTTCGTCAAAAGCTTAATCGCAAATCGAACAGAAGGTCTTCAAGTTGTAAGCCAGAAAAGAAGGCGCACTACAGCTTTACAGATGTGGGATGAGGATGACCAGCGTCGAATGAGAAGATTGAATATTCCAAGACCGTGAGTTACACATCATCTGGCAGAGATACGAGGTGTTTGCACTAACAATATCAGGACTCCGCAAAACTCTCCTACATTGTCTTCCATATCAACGTTGGCCTTTGACTTTACAGATGATGTTACCAAAATAGACCATCCTATCGACCACTCACTTGACCGGGCTGAAAGTGAGATTCTTCACTTTAGCTGCGAGGATAATACGCCAGTCTCGCCAAATTCTGACATTGCCATGCAGGAGACAATGCCTGAGGGCCCGAATAGAAACACAACGGAATACGTAGATGGAGAGTCCTTGTGGCCATGATTTGTTTTAGGCATTAAAGGGGGTTGAAAATAGAAGATATGTAAGATATTGACCATAGTACAGGCCGCTAGCTCTTTTGCGAAATCTGAGCAGTCAGTTACGCAGACTGCTGAGGATTTTTTGTTCCTATCGGATATTCTCCGAATTTGCTATTATATGAAGGGTTTAATATTGAGATGTAGACATCAAGTAGATGGGGGTGAGAGAAGAGCCTTATAGCATGCAGTTTTGTACAAGGAGAAACATATGAATCACAATACCTAAATAATGGTGTCACTTGTGTGACAAATCGACGGTTGTGACGGTCAACTCGTTTTGCGCCAGTCTTTATGCCTGCAAATGAACTCCTAAGCTCCTAGCTTTCCCTTTGGTATCGACTCACTGTGCACAGCCATTATTATCGACTGATTTGGTACACCTCCTACTTCTCTCCCTACCCTCACTCCAACTTATCAAGATGTTCCAATCTCGTCAACACAACTTGTTTACTCGTCTCCTCAATTTCACCCGCCAGAAACACCTCGTCTAATATCGCATACACCTATCATCGTAACCCACATCAGCCCCATTCCTCTTCTCACCTCACCTCCCTTCCCGTACACCCCCTATATCGAATCCCACCAAGGAAAACGCACCTTGTAAAAATTAAAGACCAAGTCCAGCTCACACACGTTACCAAAAAAGCTATCCAGCACCTCGACAAAAAAATGGATGGCCTCGAGATAGGCCAGCTCGTTATCGTTGGCATCGACGCAGGCGCAGAAAAAGAGCCCGGCATAGCGACGGTAGACGATCTTGTTATTGCGGAACTCGACGAAATTCGATTGGTATTTTTGGTCGCGCGGGGCTACGAGACGGTGCACCTGTAAGGGGGGGGTTAGATCATGGAGGGGAAGAGGGAGATGAGGATGAGGATGGGGATGGGGAGTTTACTTCGCCCTTGAGCTTGATCTTCTCTTCGTCGTTGTAGGGGGCGTACCATTTCGCGAGTCGCGTTTTCCCTCTGTGGACGATGCGCATTTAGAGACGAGAGTTGCACGGATGGAATGTGGGAAGGGGAGGGATCACTCACTGTCGGTTTTGTATGAGGATGAACGAGAGAACCATTTTGCATGTGGTATGGAGGTTTGAAGAGGAGATGGATGTGAAGTGACGTTAACTATTATTGGAGGTCGGAATGTTACGGTGGCCGAGGAACGAGTCTAGCGCAGCTTTAGTCAAGCTTGGGTCAAGGAGAACTTGTTAGCGAAATATCTCACACCGTGATGATTTCAAACGCTGAGATAGTATTATTGCTGTTTTACAGAAGCTTGATATACAGCTACGCTATAGATTATTTTTTGACCAAAAACACCAATCTATCACCTCCGTATCCTCTTCATTAACCTTGATCAAATTGCAATTTTCAGTCTACTCGAGTAGGGAAATGGGATCTTCAATAGAAGCACCAACTCTCTGGCCAGACCTAGTGGTGGTCCTGGATCGAAAACGCTTCTTGGTTCTTTTTGCGTGAGATATATTACCGCCAGGTATGCAATTGGGCATGCGTGAAAATTGAGTTGGTACCGGGCTCAGCTTGCTGGTTGGAATACGTTTACTGGTTGGAGTAGCGTCCGGGGTATTCAGAATGGTGGCGGCGTCCCCCTTTTCACTACCAACGACTTGGTTTTGTTGAATTGGGTAGTTTTGCGAAGACGGCGCATTCGGTTGAGTCTCAAGACCGGTTCTCTCTCGTGCGCGTCGTTGTTGATGGTGTTGCTCAGCCCTTTGCTATTAGAAGAAAGAAGTTGCTGCTTTCTGGCAGCAGATATCTCTCTTCTTATTTTATTCAAGCCAGGTCTGTCTTTCACTTCCATATCAGTGTCTTTCCAGCCTGAAAATGCAGGGTGCGCCCCACCAGCTCGCCAGCATGTCGCCCTTTTCTCTGGCTTAGTTTGCTTAGCTTCTACGTAGCATAGAAATGCGATGCAATTTGTGCCATACTTTGTCCCTCTCTCATTACTGCCATCATAAATGGTTGTGGTGTCTATTACATCCTTAAACATTTTGAAGAACCCCTTTCCTGCATATTTTAAACACTCTGTGGCGTGTACTTCATGAAGCTTGAAGTCGATGTTTTTGATGCTCCTCTCTCGCTTTTTCAAGGTGCGGTTAATGGCCTCTGCTTGTGCGAATCTCTCCCGGTGGAGAAATATTTCACACTCCTTTAGTTTCTTCTCCCACTCTTTTTGATTGCAAACAGCTGAAAGCTCGGCGGTGTTTTCGTACATCCTTGTCAGGAAATCGACATTGCACTCATGCTCCAGGAAATAGCCAACCTTCGCTATTCTCTCAACGCATTCCCAGACGAAGGCTGTTCTCTTTTTTGCATACGAATTTCCCAATTTTGTGTTGACGAGGAGGCCGGAGGTAACATCGGAATCCTTCAAATTAAACCTGTGATTCGCAAGCCTCATAATTGCCTGTTTCGTGTTGGCAATCGCAATGTTAGAAAGAAATCTCATCCTTGCCTCAATTTTTAGGATGGCCTTATATGTGAGATGAATTTTATTGTATTCTGTCTCTACAAGCCCATCCATTCCAATATCACCCAGCAAAATCTCTTTGATTTGCACAATTCTGTCTACCATGACATTATATGAAAATAAGCTCGGAGTAGAGTGCAGAGCAATTATTTCCTTTTCCATGCGGCAATAAAGATTATAGGCGGGCTCTAATACTAATCTCTGTCCAGGCCTTACCTCTGTCACTGGAATGAATTCCTTTATAGAGAATTTGTCCAGAATCTCTTTAGCATGCCCAATTTCTCTTCTGAGAGCATTGAAATGCTTCTCCTGCAATTGTGAGACCAAGCCCCATAACTCTTGCTCGCGGGTTCTTCGAAGACTTTTTGCATGTTTATATCTCTGTTGTTCTTGTAGCACATCATTTCCCATCGGTTTCAGCTCTGGATTTCCTTTCTCAGTGACATTCTCTTCGATATGCATACCATCAGGCTTCATCATACATCTCGCTCGTCTCATCCGTTGTACACTTCTATTGAAGCAGTACTCCTTGAATGGCGCAAATCTGGTTTGCTTCTCTTGTACACCGAGTGCTTCGTAGCTCCCTGCATGCTGCCTCCTCTTTAATCTTTTCTTTAATCGCTGCTTTCGTTTCATTTCTTGTATCTTCTCACGTCTTTGTTTTAGCTCATCCTCCACTGGCAATAGATCCGAGTCCCTTTTGCCAGCAGCAGTCTCATCGATTTGCACACCACCGAATTCGCCTAAACTCTCCGCACCAGTCTCTTGGACGATCAGCTCGTCGATATCCATATTGAGCAGCTCGCTATAGAAACCAATATTGGCGATGCAGCTTTCGCTGATCTCAGCCCAAATCTGTAGAAATGGCTAAACGAATGAACTATTCGGTAACAGATATCGTCTTATCCTATCTCATCATTAGCATCACCTCTACCGAAACCCCGATGAAGAGAGCGCGGAGCCAGATATATACACTCACAATAACCAACCATAAGTCGCGGAACAATATTTTGACCACGTCTAAATTTATTGCGATTTGTAAGTAAATGTGTAGGCCGAGTTTCACGGAATGATGTTGGTTCGGAAGAATACCGGAATCCTCATCACCACACCGAAGGGACGCTTCAAGTTGGTAGGAGTAGGAGGGGCGAAGAAGGAAAGAGGGAAGGAGCAAGTGAATTATTTTACTCGTACACTGCGCATTTTCCACCCCCATCTACGTAGCTTCATCCATACCAAACTCGAATATCAATCCGACCCAAGGAGATGAAATAGCTACGAGCTCTCTCTTTACCTTTACAGGGCTAAGCCTGATCTCTTGTGGTATACCCAGCTGCGAAACCAGTCCGCCTCTCCGCCAGCCAAACGACGACGTAAAATTTACTTCTACTTCTACTTCTACTTCTACTTCTACTTCTACTTCTACTTCTACTTCTACTTCTACTTCTTCCCCGCCCTTCACTGCATTCACTGCATTCACTGCATTCACTGCATTCACTGCATTCACTGCATTCACTGCATTCACTGCATTCACTGCATTCACTGCATTCACTGCATTCATTATATGTAACTCTTTTCTCCGAAAGGAATAAAATATCTGGAATTAAAATCGATATTAAGAGAAGTGTCAAAATGAAAAGGAAAAAGAGAGAGAATATAGATCTTATATAATTGTACTATCATCAACCCCTTATCCTCTCTCTCTAACCCCCTCTCCCTATTCCCGC
>NGKF01000060.1:0-53878 GCA_002162555.1 Monilinia aucupariae | reverse complement strand
GAGAGGAGGGGAGAGGGGGTGGGTTCCTTCCATCGATGATATGATGATATAATAATATAATACTCGTAGTCGTAGTCGCAGTAGTCGCAGTAGTCGCAGTAGTCGCAGTAGAGTCTACTCGTAATAACAATACATACAATACAATACTCATACATTAAGCACACAAAATACATTACATTAAACCCCCCCCTAAAGAAGCGCATCTTCCTTCCTTGAGATCCCTCAAATTATCATCCTCCTCCTCATCATCATCCTCATCCTCATCCAAAAAAACAAGAAGAAAAAAAGGTACAAGTCTCAGTTTAAAATTCTTGTAACAATTCTCGTAACAACAACAACAACAATAATAATATATCAAAATTAACACTAGCGATGAATGACCTTTTCCCCCTCCCCCTCCCCCTCCCCTCCTCCTCAAACCAAGTCACCATCCCACCAGAAAAATGCTATGCGTAGAGTAGAGATCCATCTTCATCCATAAAACAAAAAAAAAGAGAAATCCCCAAACGCCAGGAATGCGAGGATTTTTTGATCCATCCCATGTTGACGTGGTATCCACTCGTTCAATCATCATGGGCAAAAGAAGAAAAAAAAAAGAAAGAAAAAAAAAAGTATATGGACCGCTTTACCGAGATAGCCAAGTTCACCGGGTTCTTCTATTATTTACATCGCTGCCATCTCCATACATGAATGTACTCATTCATCCTCCTTGTCCCCCTTCTTCTTCTTCTCCAATCGATCCTTCCACAGCCCATTGGCCGCCTCTTTATCTAGATTTGGGAAGACGAGGTCAAAGACATCAGAATACCATTTTGCGGGTTTCCCTTCAATTCCATCTTTGATATTCTGTTTTGCTGGTTAGTACTCCTGCACTCATAACACTGCCAACTAATCTCGGGATATAGGAAAAAGGGTACTTACAGCTGGAAGCTCCAACCAATCACTCATATTATCATCCGGGAAAATGATCATTTTGCTCCCCGCCCGCCTGGCAGCCACGGTCTTCTCCCTCAACCCACCAATTCTCAGGACCTTTCCAGTAACGGTAAGTTCACCCGTCATGGCAATCGTTGGATCCAAGGGACGGTCAAGTGCAAGAGAAAGTAGGGAAGTAGCCATAGTAATGCCAGCCGATGGTCCATCCTTAGGGACTGCGCCTTCAGGGCAATGAAGATGTAACTTGGCTTTATCAAAGAAATGATTCTCTGGAAAGTTCTTCGCCATGACGGATTTGGCGAAAGAATAGGCGATGGTGGTTGATTCTTTCATTACAGCTTGGAGATTACCAGTTGTAGCGAGACCGGGAGTAGATGATGGTGATAAAGCGCTTTCGAGGATTGACTCCACATATAATGCAGCACCACCCATTTGTGTCCAGGCTAGACCCATTGCGACTCCGGGGGGAGTGACATCGTATAATCGATCGGACGTGAAAACTGGTGGACCTACATAATCCTTGAGGTTGTCCTTACCAATTGTGACGTGCACATCGTCAGGAACCTTGAGACTAACTCGAGGTATTTCGGCTGTCTCCTTTTCAATCGTTTCAGGTGTTTCCTTGACATCCGTTTGATCTTTCTTAGATTCCTCCAAAGCCGCCTTGCCTTCTTCAGTCAAAGCCTTCTCTTCAGAAAAAACACTCTCGCCAAGATCTTGCACAATCTTCAAAGCAGACTTGCGGTAAACCTTTTCAATCTGCTTCTTGAGATTTCTAACGCCAGACTCTCGGCAGTAAGACTTAATGAGCTCCTCAATGGCATCCTTACTAAGGTTAACATCAACCTCCTTCAATCCTGCCAATTCCTTGGCTGCTGGTCCAAGGTAGCGCTCTGCAATCGCCATCTTCTCATCCGCAACGTATCCGGATAATTCGATCATCTCCATACGATCGAGTAGAGGTCGAGGAATAGTATCAGTCATGTTGGCCGTGCAAACAAAGAGAACTTTAGAAAGGTCCACAGGTACATCAAGGTAGTGATCGAGGAAAGAAGTGTTTTGTTCCGGATCCAGTAATTCCAAGAGTGCAGATGCTGGATCACCTTGATGACCTCTTCCAATCTTATCAATCTCATCGATCAAGATCAATGGATTTTCAGTTTGACACTTCTTCAGTGCCTGGATTATTCGCCCAGGAAGTGCTCCAACGTATGTTCTCCTGTGACCCTTGATTTCCGCAACATCAGTGAGACCACCGACACTGAATCTGTAGTATTGACGGTTGAGGGCTCTAGCAATACTCTTTCCAATACTTGTCTTACCAACACCGGGAGGACCAACAAAACATAAAATTTTACCTTCCACCGTGCCTCTCAACTTTCCGACCGCAATGAATTCCAAGATGCGATCTTTCACATCTTTCAAACCATGGTGATCTTCGTCAAGGACGGTCATGGCATTAGTAATTCCGAAGTTCTCTGCACTACGCTGACCCCAAGGGATTTGCGTCAACCAATCCAAGTAGTTTCTCGTGACATTGAATTCAGAGGCAGCTGGTTCAAGGTGTGCTAGTTTGTTGACCTCCTCATCGAAGACTTTTCTGACTGCCTCTGGCATCGCAAGCTTAGCTGCCTTTTCCTTAAATTTCTCAACTAGCTTGTCCTTCCCATCAGATTCAATGCCAAGCTCCCTGCGGATACCTTTCAACTGTTCCATCAAGTAGTATTCACGTTGACGCTTTTGAATCTTGCTCTCAACATCCTTTGAAATTTTAGACTGCAGCTGAGCATTCATTAACTCCTTTTTCAAGACAGTCAACCCCTTTTGTAATCTCTCCTCGATATTAAGAGTCTCAAGGACATCTTGAAGCTCCGAGACTTCACCAGCAGAGACGGCTGCGGCAAAATCCGCAAGTTTCCCGGGTTCTGACATGACATTGCCCGATGACTGACTCATGGAAAATGTAGAAATCTGATCCCGGAAGAGACTATTGAGAGTTGCCACTTCCTTGAAAACATTCACAATTTCGTTTGTGACGGCTCGTATGATAGGGCTCTTAGGGTCATATGACTCTTCCGTCAAATTTTCCACATCTGCCAAACTAACAGGGTACTTTTTCAGAAATGATATTGGCTCATAGGGCGAAACAGGTCGGTCCGCATTCTTCTGCGCCACCGTCCCTTCTTCAAAGCTGGCTACAACATCACCCTTGGTCTCGGGGTTTTCCTCCTTTGTGGAATTCGTGGGTATTATTTCAGGAATCGGCGGTTCAGCTTGCGTACCCTCGGCCTTCTTTGCATCAGTGCTCTCATGCTCCGGGCGAATCAGAGCAGACATTTTGATCCGACGATGTGGATATAGCACCGCAGTCAGAGCTGAATCATCTCCATGAACCGGAAACGCACTGGTTATTTGCGCGAAAACTCCGACATCATGTACATCATCTATGTTCTCAATGACATCTTTATCCATATTGTCGTCCTTGAACAGGAAAGCTCCAATGTATGGCTGACCCCTCTTTATCATATCTTGTATAGCGGCTACAACATTGGGATCTCGCACAGTGACAGCTTTGTAGAATCCGGGAAATAAAGGTCGTTTGGTAATTGGAATTGCCATAACTTGTGGATACACCTCTGGAACCATAGCTTTCTGCAAAGCCTTCTCGGAAGCTCCTTTGCGGCCCTTCTTTCCGCCATCACCACTACCAGAGTCACCTGCGCCCCCAGAACTGCTTCCTTTTGCATCAACCGTACTTCCAGAAGAAGTGTTGCCACCAGAAGATGATGCCTCAGCCGTCTTGCTCTTGGTTGCTACTTCTTTCTCGCCATTGACCTCCTCAACCGGTTCAGCCTTGGCCTTCGTCTTTTTCTCTTTCTTATCTTCTGCGGTTGTTATTTCTGCTTGATCAAACAGGTCTTTCGGGACATCTTTCCGTCGAGAAGGAGATGTTGAAAATCTTGCGACGCCACCGAGAGATGGATGAATTGAGAGAGTTCGTAGAGCGGCCAGCGATTGTGCGGGCCTGGCATGATATTGTCTAACTGTTCTCCTCAAAACTGTATTCGAGGCTTCTGTATTGTGTTTGGTGGCTATATTTCGAAGCGCAACCCGCCACGGTAGGTTTTGGCCGTAGAGCATAGTGTTTGGCTATGGAGAAAACGGGTAATTAAGAAATAGATTACAGGAGACAAAAATATTTCTAAAATTTCTACCAGAAAAAAATATAAAAACACCTGGTTTTGAAAGGAGAAAAATGGTTGATCTGTGGACGACAATGGCAAATCGTAAACGGTGACAATTATTCTATGAGCTTCCCTCCACCTCCACTACCTGGTCATCATGATGTACCAGACTGCTTTCTAAGCTCATCGGCGAAATCGGTACCCCGATACTTCGGCAAAATGTAATTCCGGCAAATCTGGGTTTCGTTTCTCGATTCTCCCCAGGTTGTATAACAATCCAATCTAGAGTAATAAAATTGAGTCAAAAATTCAAAGAATATTCCCATTTTCACTTTCACTTTCACTTGGTCTAAAGTGGGAAAATTGCTTAATCAATGTCATTTCCTAGCGTTATTCGTATACTCTTTGTCTTCTGGCCATTTATATACTCGTACTCTTAGGCCACATTGGGCAACATTGACCAACAGGCACGTACATATATATCTTTGCAAATGATATACGCGACGGTGATTGAACTATTAGACGAACCAGACAGCTTCTGCTATTCAAGGGATACAAATACACTTTCTGCCTTTCACCCTGCCATTGCCGCTATGAATTGGTATCACACACTTTCCATCCACTAATGCCTTCATCCTCGGCGCCGTATGCCTCCCAGGTGATATCACCCTGAGTTTTTCATTCCTTCCCGTGACTAAAATGCCCTCATAAACATTAAACTCTTCACTTCCATGCATTGAGCCCAGCCCAAGGATCGTTCGTACTTTGCTGTGGCGGACCGCGTTGATGAGAAGCACTATTTCCATATCCATACTCATTCTGACCTGCTATGGAGCTACCCGGCTGGTGAAAGGTTTGTTGGGGGCCAAGAGGAGGTGGTCCAGGTGGTGGAGGTGGGAGTACATAGCCAGCTGGAACGTACTGCCCCGGCTGTTGCGGTGCCATCGTTGCATATTGGTATTGGTTTTGTTGTAGCTGAGTTTGTGTTGGCGGAGGTGAACGTGGGAATTGGCTCTGATTTGGTGGAGGTGAGGTTGGCAGTGAGGGGTTGCGCGAATGAGGGCTTGGATTGTATTGGCCATATGGTGAGGATTTTCCAGAAATTGAGCCGTACGGGTCAGCTCTCTGGGGTTGTTGTTGAGGATAATATCCCCCCCCATTGGTAGGAGATGATACAGAGCCTCTTGTTGAAGGCGAATTAGTGGTTTGTGGCGGTGGTGACTTTGGTACCTGATATTGTCCAGCAAAGTTTGTACTTGGGTATCTCGTCGATGGTGATGTATTGCTGTATGCATTTGATCCTCTACGTGGAGGTTTGCTGGAAGTTGGTGAGGTTGATGGATCCATGGACATGCGTTCCATCAATCCTCTGAGGCGCTCGCGCTCTCTATCCGCATGCCCATTTGCATTACTCGCTCGATCTTGTTCAATTTGATTCAAAAGTTGAGCGCCTTCTGACCTACGATTATTGACGAATGTTTCCACATTTTTTTCAAGGCTGTTCACAGTATCCTTCATCTCGGTATACCATTGTTTTGCGCCCTCAAGACCTGCTTGTAGATCTAGATATTCTTGATGAATTCTCTTATATTTTGACATTACCGATGAACGTTGTCGAGTGATTGTCTCGTATTTGCTTTGCTCCGATCGTACCCTCTTGTCTTGCAGAAGGTCGTTGAATGTGAGGGTGAGTTCCTTCATAAGTGATGACTGTTTATGATTTGCAGCTAATAAACGACTCTGATGAGGTCGGTACTTCTCAAGCTCTGCTTGAAAAAGCTGCGTCTCATAATTCGAAATAGACTTTTTATTGAGAATGAGGACATGTGATATATCATCATTATGCGCCTACCCCATGATTAGCCAAAAATAAACTTGGATTCAAAGTTCTTTCAAATACCTTGTCTTTCAGATCCTTCAAAACTTGCGATCTCTCCCGCTTCACTAGATTTAATTTCCTGAGAATATCCTCAACCTTGGCTATCTGGTCCGCGACGCTCTTTTTCCCATCGTCGAAGTCATCATCAAGTAGATTTCCTTCTCGTGTGCTAGGACTACCGGCGGAATTCCTCGACTTGCCGCCCACCTGAATTAAAGCCCTTTGGAAGAGCACATCGGACTCGCCAAGCTCACCAGCAGAACGCATTTCGTCAAAATCAACCTCATGTTGACAGATCTTTGAGTAGAGTTGATTATCACTACGAGCAGCCTCCTCAAGAGCCTCGCGATAGTTTCGTATGTCATTTCGAAGAGTAGATGTAAGCCGTGAGCTCGGCTGCTGAGTCCACTCTCCTTCATACTTTGATCGCATCTTCTCACAGACGCTCTCCTCCATATCCAATTGCTTGCCGCTCTTGTCTAACACTGACACTATGGTTTCTTTGCTTGATTTCAACGAATCAAAGGTTGACATGGGAGAAACATGCCCGGCTAAGTCGTCGCACCAATTCCTGAAATCTTCACCTCCACTCAGTTCCTGGTCGAAACCACCCTTAAGAACTTGGAGGGCTCCGGGTAATCTAAGGTAGTCCAAACTTGCAGCCATCTCACTGTTGGCAGTTTCTACTCGTTCCGTCTCGGCCCGTACCAATTTCGCCTTTTCTTCGTCGTACAGACTGGCTGACTCGGTCACAGACATGGGCACAATTTTTTGGAAAATGTCGGGTCCTGTGATGCGTTGAATATCTTGACCAGCATAGAGTTCGCTAACAGGTATCGCTTTAGCGGCAGGAAGCTTGGGAATCATGGTCAGGGATGCTTCGGCCGGTACAGTCTGGTGATAGATATAGTCATTATCTTTAATGAGCTCCGCAAGTTTCTCCTGTACATTAGTAAGATGACGCCTGTTGATTTCTATCAGAGTTGACCCGGTCTCGGATGTGAAGTTTGAATTGACTGGAACGTTTCCGGGGAAGCTATTTGCGAGTTTGTTGGCATCCTTAGACGAAGCTTCTGCTGCTTGTAATCGTGCAATAGCTACACCGTGTGAATTTGCATCATCATCAGCCAAAGCTTGGTAATACTGTGCTAGAGATGACATGTAGTTCGCTTTAATCTAATCTTGCGTCAGCACCAATTTGAGTCTTGGGTATCGACTTGGCCAAGACGTAATCCCTAGAAGCGGGCAAAAAGAACTAAAAACACCTACTTGTACAACCAGTAGCCAAACTTTCTCGAATATGGCCTTGTTCACGTTGTCCTGGGTTCCTTCAAGCGCTTGAGAGTACAAATAACCTGCTTGGCTAGCAAGTTTGGCCAATAGTCCAACTTTTTTACCATCGGCAATTTGTTTTTCAAGAAAGACCTCCTGGCCTTGTGCAAGCATAATCTGAATCAAAGTCTTGACTGTATCCCGACTCAAGTCCGTAGAGGGTGCATGGAGAAAGTTCTCATTGATGTAGGTGAACATGCCAGCAGATGCTTGGAAAGAGTGATATGCAGTTTTGAGGCCGGAGTCCTCTGATCGGTTTTGATGAGCTGCATGGCATGATAGTACGGCGGAGATATTGAATATGATGGAAGCTTTCTCGTATGCCAAAGAGTATTGTGCCGTTGCTTTATGTGTAAATGCGTCAAACCTGGATCGGCTTCATTAGCAAGATTCCAATACCCCTCACTCCACCAGACCCTTACCAAGTAAAGGAAATTTTGATGTGGTTCTCATCGACCGGGAAACGTAAGTCTAATAGCTCCAGCTGGCCGTAGTATCTGTAGAGTAGATCTCTTCCCGCAGCACTGTCCTTGCCTGCCCCTCGCATATCCTGTCGCAAGCGGTTGAGGGTAGCACATTCTTCCGCATATCGTTCCGGGTCGTCACCATAAGTCTGTCTGATATAATTCTTCAACGGCTGGATCCAGTCGATCTCATTAGTTGCCTTGAGAGGCGCGGATATCATGGGTGCCTGCATCTCGAAATCGGACCGGACGATGCTCGACGACGCCCTGATTGTCGATGCCCGGACAGAAAGGGTGGCGAGTATAGATCAGTTCGGGGGGATATCCAAGAGTTCTTAGCGTTGGCCAGACAAAAGACAGATGTAATTATGATCGATATCGTGCACACCGATAGTGGTCGAATGTGGATGGGAAAGCGGTGGGGAGGAGGGGTTTGGTTGGCGTCGTCAGTGGTAGGAAGGAAGATTTGTTAAATTGTGAATAAATTATTTATTTACTTATCTAAAGTGGATGCGCAGTGAGGTTATAGGTTGGGTATCTGGAATGAACGGTCAATCATACGTATATCATGGCTGCGTATCAAAAGAATGAGCTACCCTACCTAGGTATTAAAGTTGAAGCAGGAATAGAAACGTTAGGATGGGCAGGATGGGCAGGAAGGGCACGTCTGGATTAGGACTAGTCCGAGCAGGTAGGTAGGCACTAAGTTTCGATGCCCCAAGCTTTCATCCTGAGTTGAGTTGATTTGTCCTTGGTGTGTCCTTGTCCTACTTGACGTTACTTGCTACCACGAGTCTGCGAGTCTGCGAGTACTCGAGGACGGGAGAAGATGACGGACTAGAATGGATGAGGTGGTGGGACTACTTTATGTGATTTGATTATTTTATACCGCCTGCGCACCAAAGCAAGTACTACACTGTAGACTGTAACTAAGAAACCTGCACTGATTTTGCTGCGGCCGTTTTCCAGACCCAGATTTCCTCAGATAAGCGCCAGAAGAAAAAAACCCCTCCCCCCCATTCTGTACCGTGCCAACATCCTTCGGTCCTCGGATCATCATGATTTATGAGGTTATGTATATCGTCCATGATTGAGGGATCGGGTAGGTGCGGTGCGTGAATTGAGTCTTGACATGCGAGGACATACATACATCTCTTCTCTATCAACGAAGAATCTCGTCCCTTCTCTCTTCACAAATCGCCTGCAACTGGCAATTTGCAAGCCACCCATCTAGCTAACCATGAAGCCGGGGTATGTGCTTCTCAAACCATAGGGTATCAGCAGATGTAATAAGCGCCCTGCGTAGATAAGTTCAAATCTCACTCAATCCTTCGACACACTATGACTTCAATATTGGGCTTAAATAAATCTTTAAACCTGATCATAACAACAATAATAATGATGATAATAATAATAACAATTCTTAATTAACTACTAACAAAAGACGAAAAACAGGTCTCCGGTGATACTGTACCGTACCACTCCAGTGCGTGTACTGGTTGTACTTGCAACAAATAGACCGGCTAGGTTGGGCTCGGTTTTCCCGTAATACAAACGAATGCAGTGTGCCAAATAGCCAGTGCGTTTTGTGCAGACGGTAGTCATCACGGCAGCCATGCATTTGTATCTATTAATTGGTAGGGGGGAAAATATTCGTGTTTTCTGGGTTCGTCACATCCAGGAGGTCAGCGTGCATATGGCCCGAGATGAATCCTCTCGGCAAGGGGGGGGGATGAAGTCGGGATGGTCAAGCGAAGATAGAAATCGCTCCAGATGATGAAAGGAAATTGGAGGATTGATTGGTCGGAACATCATGAGGCGCGTGAAGCGCACAGCTGTGAGTTGAGAGATCATTCCATTTTACACTAGGTATGGGTCGTGAGCATATTCTAAACTACGTATTCTTGATGTGTACATTTGTGGATTTGACAGCCATCATTCGTACCTTCAGGAGACGCCATGCTCCGTCATTGACCCCTATCCCCTATACAGAGTGGCATCTCTACTCGAGTAGACCTTTGCCATTTATTATACAGCGGACTTTCCTCATTGCGTTCATTTCTTCTTAGACTCGTCCTCTTTACCACCCTCATTTGACGAATTAGCAGCGTCTGTAAATTTGTGCCAGACGGATTTGAGGAACCCTTCGTGCTTGTGATTCTCTTCAGTATTCGATGGGGAGGATGATCTGTCTCGGTCAGTGCCTGGCTTGAAAACATGACACTGAACTTACGAGGAACTTGAGGAACGGCCAACATTCATAATGCGCTTCGCTGTTTTATCGTCCATCTCGTCGGCAAGCATTTCCACGATTGTTCGCTGATTAGCACTCAGATATTTGGGCATTTTGACCTTAAATTCGACTTTCAGGTCCCCATTCCCTCCTCTACGTTCCTCCAGCTTTCTCATTCCCTTGCCTCCTAGGGTAATCTTGTCTCCAGTGCCGGTTCCAGTGGCAACCTTGACACTGACATCTCCATCCAAGGTCGGTACCTTTATCTCGCCTCCAAGTAATGCGGTCGTGAAAGGAATAGTTGCAGTATATAAGATATCAGACCCAGAGCGACCGAACTTTGGATCTGTAGCTACTCGAATGAGTATGTAAAGATCACCCGGCTGTGAAGGAGCATCGGGGTTCGCAGCCTGACCGGTCGCTGGGGCATCGCCTTCTCTATCCAACTGTAATCGCATGCCATCCTCAATACCTCCAGGTATATCAACATTAATCGTCTTGCGCTCGCGCACAACACCATTTCCAGAACATGACCTACATTCTCGTCCAGCTGGAATCGACATTCCTTGGCCACCGCAGGCACCACATGTCGAAGCCATCTGGAAACCACCCATAGAATGCACACGGGTACCGCTCCCTCCGCAAGAATTACATGTCGATCGCTTCGTTCCAGGTTTCATGCCATTTCCAGTACATGTTTTGCAAGTAGACAATGGAGATATGTTGATGGTTTTGCTGGTCCCTTTTGCTGCTTCCATGAAGGAAATATTCGTCTGAACCTCAATACTCTCTCCCACCAGTATTTCTTCTTGTTGAAACGGATTGCGACCTCGACCCCTCTTCCCTCCGGTGAAACCTTTGAGTAATTCCTCAAAATCCAAATCGGCTCCAAAACCACCACTAGATCGACCACCGAATCCTCCAAAGCCCCCGGCACCGCCAAATGGATCAGCACCAGGCCCGGGTCCTGCTCCTTGGTCAAAAGCTGCAGCTCCGTACTGATCCCAAGCTGCCTTCTTCTGTGGGTCGGTCAAGAGTTCGTAAGCAGATTGCGCTTCCGCAAATTTATCTTTAGCATTTGGATCCTTATTTGTGTCCGGATGAAACTTTTTAGCAAGACCATAATATGCTTTCTTGATAGCTGAAGCCGAGGCGCCTTTGTCTACTCCGAGAACATCATAGGGGTTCTTGGTGGCTTGGTATCTCGCTGATGCATGAAAGGACTAAACAAGTTTGCGTCAGTACTTCGCGATATGATTTGAAGCGTTTTGGCTGAGGAGGCACTCACCCGTCTCGGTATTTGTTTCAATGAAAGCTCTTGCTGGGACGATCTGCATCTTCCCTTTGATGTGCATATTGTTGAAAGATTCCGCGTTTGTGACTGTCTATTCTCGTCCCGCTTCAATGCTCGATGTCTGCTCGCGGGCGTGGAACATAAAATTCGAGATGGAGTGGCGGCCTTTGACAAAAGGCCTGTTGTACCAGTCTTCATTATGAAAGAATAATATGAAGCATGTATGCGGGAAAGATAGAAAAAGATTCAGTAATCACATAAACATTTAAAAAACTGTGGTAGGTCAATGTATGGTTGAGGCAAAGCCAAAACTATCATTCATGAATATCAACGATATCGATCATTCTGGAAAGCTCCAATTTTTATTTTTTTCCCCTTTGCCGGCAAGGCCATGAGATGGCGCGATTCTGATTGGATGAGCCGAATCGACCCCGGAAATCCATTACAAATCGCAAGGCTGAAGAAACTTCACACGAGAATCAAAAAGTATAACTAACTCATCCTGCTCTTGAGCAATCAATAAATAATATGCAAACCAAACCAAAGCCTTTTCATTACTGTGATGGATGAATTGCTTGATGCGTAAAGAAGCATTGATTTCATTCTATCGTCCATTGATCATAAGCGTCATTATTCTCCAAATAGCCACAACTCGCAAAAAACACCCATAACTCCTTGAAGGGAAAGTGCTCCGTCGAGTACTTTGTAATGTATAGAGTATTGTACAAGTCCAGCCTTATTATCCTTATAACACCAGCCCTTCACCCGTGTAATTATTGTATTATCAGACCGGTACGAGGGTCTGTGGACATTGATTGAGTCGAAGTCGAGTAGCTCACAACATGGTGCACTCCCCCAGATTGTGCAGGTCGCGCTAGGAATGACGGAGCTGTGGCATGAATCGCATGCGAAATTTCTTATCTATAAATAATCAGCTTGGATTCCATTGCCAAACATAGAAATGATCATGCAGACTCACCCTGATATCGAACTTTGTACAAGAAGTTGACTATCACCTCGGTTTCGTTGACCGACTGACTGTTGAAATGCTTGCGTACAGCGTTGGCCAACTGATCTTTGCTTTGCCTCTTGTGTTCCTTCTTACGGACCATGCTTGGCGACATGCGACCGATACTCGACTGAGAGAGAACCGTTTGATTGTATGAAGTATTGAAGGCGGGAGGGGTATTCATTCCGTGCTCATATCGATATCGATGCAATACGGTGGGATCAAACTCCGACCATTGTATCTATGCGAGAAGTCATCTGTTAGCTATCTTGCTCCAGTCCCAAATATGATCAGGGTGGTTTATACTCCAACATTGCCATCCGTATTGGTACTCCCTGCAGCTCCTGCTACAGCACCAGATGCAGTGGGTGTGTTATTTGTGCCGGATGCATTTGCATTAAGCGCGTTGTTTGCTCCCCGCTTGCCTTTCCCGTTCGTCGCTGGCGTTGCGCTTGGATTCCCTTTCTCTTTGGTGCTTGATGCTTCTGAATCATCAGGCTGGGTTCGAGGGGCCTTCTTCATGGTGTAGTGAAAAGGGAAGGGAAGGGAAGGGAAGGGTCGATAAACAGAGCGAATTGAGTTATCGAAGAATCAAGTTGTAGTTTGAAATAGTCGGTTGTAGATTATAAGTTATGAGTGATAAGCTATGAGTTATGAGTTATGAGTTATAAGTTACACGTTACATTGGTAGTGAAAATGGATCCATGTGTTGGTGAAGGATATTGATTATTCACTTTGAAGTTCGTCATGAGTACTTGGTAGAGACGGGCAAGGCAAGGAGAATGAGTGCGAGTGAATAAAAAAAAGCTTCCGATATAACCCAGCAGCGGGAAAGTTCATTGGACCTTGCAAGATACCCCGGATTAATCTTAGTACGAGTAGCTTGAGCGGAGCGACTTTAGTATACTCTAGCCATTTGATAGATGCTAATGATAATGCATATCAACATTCATCTGATGATCACCGATATGATGAAGCATGATATCATATGGGCGAGTGAGCGAACGAGTGTGGAACAAGTACAGTATTTCCGTTTACCCATCACATGAGTGACTCGTGACTTGGGAGCTCAGTTGGTTTAACGTTTTTCTTCCATATTTTAACGTTCAAATATGGGAATACGTTGGTTTTACCTCACATGTCATATGCCTCCTCCCATTCGTCGGTTTATAGATTTTACGATGATGTAATCTCCGACGGGTCTGAGGTTGAGATAGGAGCTAACCTTATCTTACCAGCAGGGACATCACGAATCACGAATCACGATTCACTGCGACATCTTGTGATACCTCAGCGAGGTAACACGGTGTGTGTAATCACATTTCCCGCCTTCGCTCTGCACTGCATGCACGCGGGACCAGATAATCTCGATTCTCTTGGGGCGTCTTCCGATCTTACCTCACATACCAGATAAGATAGCCCACCAGGCCACCCACCCCATCGTCATAACACTGTGGTCGCCAGAGGAGGAAGACAAGGCTTTTCCATCAATCTACATTCATTTACCTCATTGGGCATTTTGTCATGCACTGCAACCAAACATCCCGATCAAGCCAAGTACGGTTATCCTCTGTATGTCTCGACTCTCCACGGGTTCTTTCATGTGTGCTCCACTCAACTCACTGATCCGCTAAGCTAAGAGAAAGCTTCCGGCCCCAGACACATACTCTGTAGTAATATGGTTTATGCTTCACACTACGACTACAGATTCAATCTTTTTGGGGCGACGAGTCATCTTTCTTGCCTTTTTCCCCCTTCTCTTCCCCTCCCCTCCCCTCCATTTCTCCCTCCATTTTCGATAGCACGCACGTGGAAGCAGTGTTTGGAGTATGAGTGAGTACAAAGGTAAGGGGAAACATGCACTTCTCATAATCGTACATCGTGTTATTAATCTTGAGTATTTCTTTATCGTTGGCTTCTTCTCTTCTAATTCTAATCTCCTACAAGCGCCGCATGCGCGCTCGTCAGCTTCGGACCATCGCGTGTCTTCTTGCATGACCTAGCCACATTTCACGTTGCGACTCCATCATCTGTCCGACGTAGAGTACTTTTGCGTTAACCAGGGAGCTCACAGCACATTTCCCCGCGTTACTTGATGCGTGTGAGAGTCTTGGGTCATACTGCTGCGTTTTGCATTATGGCTAGCTAACCGAACACTCTCACTCATTTACATTGCTTTGCCTCGTCTTGTTTCGTTTATTCATAATATGCTTCATCCAGTCTGACCTCGGTCGATAGTAGAGTGACTTCGCCACCCTATGCACCAATCCCGAGTTCCCTGAAGTTCTCAAACAACTCACGACAGAGTGTTGTATCGTACTTTCTTGCGACGACTGATGCAAGATAGTCTGAGATTATGGCTTCGATACTAGCTGCACATCCTCTGAACTTGTCCGCAAATGATACTATGGCTCAAATTGACACGCCTGCGATGTCTCAAATGACAGATCCTATGCTACAACACAGGCCCAACGGGGAAGTTGACGATAAGAATCGCGGTAGACGTCGAAGCCGTATATCTTTGAAAACTGCAGAAGATGAAGGGGAGCTCTCACAGGAAGAAGGTAAAGACGGTCATGATTCTGCTGATGATGGTCCTTCGCGGAAACGGAGAAGGAGTCGCAAGGGTCTGGACAAAAAGTTTGAATGTTTTAAGGAAGGCTGCGGGAAGAGTTATTCTAGGGCCGAACATCTGTAGGTTTACATAATCGTGAAAGTATCCTTTGATTCGTCTTACTGACTTCTTGTCCTCTTAGCTATCGTCACCAGCTAAATCATCAACCAAAACAGATATATAACTGCGACTATGAAGGTTGTTCGAGAACATTTGTCAGGCAAGATTTGTGTAACAGGCATCGAGACCGGCATACGGCGAAAGGGTCTCAACTACACAGAAAAGATTCGATGTTGAGTCAAGGGTCTCCAGTGTCCCAGATCCCAAAGTTGCAGTCACTCCATAGGCCCACGTCTCCTGAAGTGATGAGATCAAGTCTGATTGGACCCAAAATACGGACAACTCAAATACCATACCAGTCTCCACAAGATATTCGTCCTACCCCGTGCTCACCAGTGACCAACCCAGCATCCGGAACCTACTCCGGTGCTGGCTCAACCAATAGCGCAGATGGATTGCCGTCGATCAACTACAAGCGTTCCGATGCTGGTATGATTCCCAGGGGCCAAAATTCGTCATCTGCCGTCTCTAATGGCAGAGGTCAACTACGTCAAAGCTTTGGAACTCCTGATTCCAAATCTTTAGAATTCTCGAGACCGCTGCAGACGAGTGTTAGCCATTATGGGATGCTGCCGACAGCCTCATGTCATCAAAACTACCGTGGTAATCCGTCACATAGCCCGCAGGCATATATGAGTCAACAAAGTTTTCCTCCTTTTAGCTTACCACCGTCAGAGTTCGCAAATGTGGCTGCAAACTCGATTCCATCCCGTGAGTCTGAGCCACCGTTTCATACTCCTGTTTCTGCCGAGTTTTCAAACAATATCAGCCAGGCCCATCAATCAGGTCCAGATATGATGCTTTTGGATCAAATGGCTGCATCAAACACAATGCCCGTGTTTGGCGGTGAAGGATGCTATAATCGTTCACCGTTCGCCATCCCCGAAGATTTTGTAGAATATCTTTTTAGCAGTCAACAAAACGAAGTGGGTCATATGAACCAACAACCTTATGCAAAGTGAGTATACCACCCTAGTCTCCTAGTATCCTAGTCTCATCCGTATTCGGCTTACGTTTCCAGTAGCTATCCTGATGCCACAGCTCGGTATTATGCCCCATACTTCACCAATGATATCGGCCTTGGGGATTTCTATCATCCAACTACACACCTCTCTCATCATCCTATGGCTGTGACAAGTCTGCTTGACACCAGCCCAGAGACAGTTTTGTCGGAAGAGAAAAGTCAGGCTATAATCGACTTAATCAAAGAAAGATTCAACCAGACTAGAAATGCAACCCCCGAGGTCAAGCTGAAGGAATTTATTTATGGGGACCGTAGCGATGAAAGTCATATGATGAGTAGAAAAATGATGCAAACATATATTGGCAGTTACTGGTATCATTTTAGTGATCAAATGCCAATATGTATGTTATCTATTTCATCTTAGTATGGTTGTGTAAAGCTTGCTAATTTTCATAACAGTACACAAGCCGACATTTTCTCCAGATAAGACACCAAACCTCCTTTTGATTGCAATGATGGCTATAGGTGCCTCCTGTCTCGACGAGTTG
Organism: Monilinia aucupariae; assembly: GCA_002162555.1. Classification (NCBI taxonomy): domain Eukaryota; kingdom Fungi; phylum Ascomycota; class Leotiomycetes; order Helotiales; family Sclerotiniaceae; genus Monilinia; species Monilinia aucupariae. The sequence continues at coordinate 37,300 of NGKF01000060.1, read as the reverse complement.
CACAGCTACGAAGTGATGCAAGCTGGCGCGAAATTATCAAATTTCTTAGCTTGGCACCTTAGATGGGAGATATTTAGCGACGACCAATTCCGTCCCCCAGCAAAATTATGGGTATTCCAGGCTCTCTTGCTACTAGAACTATATGAGAAAATGTACTCGACCAGAGTGCTTCATGAAAGAGCTCACATTCACCATGCAACCACCATCACTTTGATGCGTCGTGGTAGCTCACTGATAGGCCGTTCTGCATTGGATTCACCCCCAAGTGTGAGAGATGATAAAAAGAGACAGGATGATTCATGCCAATCGTCAACCTCTGGAGCCAATACCCCTGACGTGTGGTGGAATCATTGGATTACAAATGAAGCCACGAGGCGTGCTGCATTTGCTGCCTTTGTTATAGACTCTACACACGCAACAATGTTCGGGCATTCCACCGTTATGGTTGCTCATGAGATGCGTCTTCCTCTGCCTTGCGATGAAGCCATGTGGACTGCCACGAGTAGTGCTGAAGTTGGTAGGTTGGAGTCAAGCCTCCAAGCGAATGGGGTGAAACCTATTTCATTTTTGGAAGGCCTCAAGCGAACTCTTAATGCTCAAGAAGTGCGGACAAACTCTTTTGGTCGTACAATACTAATGGCAGGCCTTCTGAGTGTGAGCTGGCACATGAATCAACGTGATCTACAGGTCAACTCATTAGGTGTATCGCAGGCACTAGGCGGCCGGGATAGATGGAGAGGATCTTTGACTCGGGCATTTGACCTCTGGATGCGGGATTTCGATTTATCTTTGATGCGGCAATCTGAAACGATGCCGGGACCATATGCCTACGCCAGTAAGGAAAACAGTATTGTTTACCAATCCAGAACAGTTCTCCATCACCTCGCACACATGGCAATGCACGTTGACGTTGTTGATTGTCAGATATTTGCCCGGGCAACACGTCTTCTTGGACGCACAATCGGATCACAGGACTTAAACAGTGCTCAAAGAAGAATGAGAGATAACTGGGCGCCAACTGCCAAGGCTAGAGATGCCACATTTTATGCCATCAAATTCCTTTGTACAGTCCTACTCCCCAGAGAATCCACTCCGGCTCCCCATGGCTACGATTTCGTACAACCGGATCCACCATTTGACTATTCAGCCCGCGACGATATTCTTCTTAATAGGCCATGGGTCTTGTATTTTGCTGCGCTAATTGTATGGTGCTACGGCTTTGCCCTTGAGGGGCCTACCACTGCTCCAGTTCCTGCTCCTCATTCATTGGGCGATCAAGTCCGAGATATGCGAGGCTACTTACGACGATTTGGCTCTGTCGATAATCCTGAGGAATTGAAAAAGCTAAAAGGATTCAACGGATGTACTGGAATGCTCATGGTACTTCGGAATGTCTTCGAGAAAACACGATGGGAACTATTAACAGAAGCTGCATCGTTGTTGAGTAACTGTATCAATCTTGTGGGTGGCAAGTCACATCCGCCGCCTCATGATTTATGAGGGAGTCTGATACCGGCATAAAATGAAAATCTGGTCAATCTATGGTTGTATAGTATTTTTCACGAGGCTTGGAAATGGGTAGGAACAAAGGGCAGTGACCTTGCTTTTTTTGACATTCAAGGTATAAAAGCATAATCACGGTATCTAGGAAGGTACAGAATATGACAGGACACGTTGGGTTGGGTTGAGTTGGGCTGGGTTGGCCTATACATACTCGGTATATGCGGCAGGGAATTCTGGGATATCAATTTACTTGGGGATCTCAGCTGTTTTATTGCGATAACTTCTTCGGCCATTAATCGTCACTCACCCTTCTCGTTCCATGTGATCCAGACCGCAACCAAAAAAGTACACATATCATATATTCAATCTGCTGCGACGTCATCCTATAACATGTATCTCAAAATTCGAGTGCAGTAGTGCAGCTCTTTCTTTACAAGGGGGAAGAGACTCCGGTCTGCTGGCCTTTAAGAAGAGCATGATGGTTGAAGAGAGGATCACTCACATACCGAGAAGTGCCCCGATCGATAACGGTTGTTTAAATACGGTTCTGTAATGTACAAGTGAAATGCTAATGAAGGCTTTCAAAGTCGGCATAGATATTGATCGAATCTGCTTTAGTCCGTCAGGCCGGCGAGACTGGTGGACACTGGTGACTGGACTGACCATTCTTGCAATGGGGGCCAATACGAATGCTGTACAGAGTACGAGAATCAACCGGTATCTATGACCTATGATAGCTAGTACCTACCATGTGACATGTGACGACGGGTCACGGGTGACGGGTGAATCGTCGACATGCAACAATACTACTACTGCTGCTACTGTACGAGTCCTCGCGTACCGTACTCATGTGACGGAGATGGGAGCAGACTGGGCATATCGGATATCCAGGAACACCCAGGCACCGTACCCAGGTTAACCTCATCACTCTGCATCGGGTATGGTCACCCGAAACAATCACATACTCGTCTTTTTCCTCCCCTTTTTCCAAACAGCCGTCTCTCTTCATTCGCCACTTTGGTCATGCAAGGTCTGGGAAGTCTGGGAATGTGTCGAGGTGAATTAGCTGGCGAACAACTGCACTTCGTATTCAGATCACCCCCCCATCACCCATGAACCCCATGAACAGCATTTCATCTACCGATTATCCCGTTCGTGTGCCACGAGGGTAAGCAAGCAGACAGGGCGACAAGGCGACAAGGCGACAAGGCGACCGGTCGGACCAAGCCACGAAATCTCCAGACATACCGGGTGGGGGAAGGTTGAAAGGCACAACATTGCGCCACCACGACTAACGGCACAATTACATAAAGTTTGTGTATCTGTATGACTCCTGTTTCTTTCCTTCCCTCCCTCCTTGCTTTCTTGACTCGAGTAGATAACATGCGGATCTTGATATATGCTACTGTCAAATTCACTTCATCTTACGTTTGATTTTGATTGGGTTTCGGTCGACATTCTGTATATGGTATTGTTGTAGGATGCGCTCGCTTTAACATATACCTACCTACCTACGAGTATAATACGGACATTTGCACAGCGCAATTGTTGAACGTTTATTGTTTTTATATCCATACGGACAACTTTATATACACTTCTTTTGCGTTTCTCAAATTGTCGCGCTTGCTCTTTTCACTGTTTGTTTGGTGAGATTTGCGATTTGTTGCTTTTTTCTTGTTAGTCATTTCTATCTATTCTGAAGTGGAAGTCCGCGTATCGTCAGCATCATGAGAGTCGTGCCAATCTTGGGTTTACTTGCGCAATGTGGGATGGTGGTGAAAGCTTCATTGGGGTCTTGCAATCTGCAGATTGATCCGAGTGCTGTCAATCTTGCTTTGCGCTGTAAGTTGTTCAAAATTAAATTTGGTAGAATTACACTCTATTGGAGGGTTGTAAATGTAGGAGGTCAGCTAATGAGAAGTACAGCCCAATGGTGTGCTGGGCAAATCAACACATGCGGGATCCTTTGCGCTGGTAACTATGATGCGAATGTTTGTGATCCAGTATGTTTAATTTCAGTTGTTTTGCGTCATTTCATACATTCACAACTCCTCCGTATTACCTCTCTCCTCGCCCAAAACTAAAACGCCCATTAGTACTCCCTCTGCTACGAATGCACCTGTAGTTCTAATTCCTCCTCCCCCGCCCTGCAATACTATACTCAAACCATGCCTACCTTCCAATGCGAATACACATATCAGAACTGTATCGCCTCTCATTCATATGATGCTGCTGGGCAAAAGAATTGCACCAAAACTGAAGAAGCCAACTGCGGGAATATTAATCCTGGCACGTTAGATTTCTCCACCGCTTCAACAACATACTCTTCCAACGACCCAACCCCCAACTCACCATACCGAATTAGCGCATCAAGCTCAACCCCAGGAATCGAAGCAATAACCAGCACGAAAACTATAACTCCGACGCCAACAGGTACGACGACAGTTTGGAGCACATCGACAGCGGGAGTAAATGGAAATAGAACGAGTGGGAATTTCTCGACCTTGTCGGGCATCACATATATTAGTGGTAGTGGGGCAACGTCGACGTTGCCAGGGATCACGGACGTGAGGACGAGCAGTACGTCTACTGAAGTGCTGATTAAAACGAGTACTGTTAGTACCAGTGGGGCGGAGGGGATGAGGAGGCTCAACAGTACCTGGGGTGTGGTTGTGGGGGTTGTTTTTGCCGGGGGTTGCATAATGGGGTTGTAGGTTACATGATGCATGATGCATGATGCACGATGCACGATGCACGATGCATGTTGTGCAGGAGATGCGAATTCCTAGCGAGGAAAATGCATAGAAAGAAAGTAATAAGCCCCAAGCATAAAGATTGAGCTTAATACGGGGAAGCAGCAATGGAAATGCAAATGGAAATGAAAATGGAAATCAAAGTGTACACAACGAAGAGAACGAGCACCCCTTGTCTCTTAAACCTCACGTTATGGAGGAACGACATACATGCATACATATATATACAATAACCTTATTCCCACCCATCAAACACACGGATCCAAACTCACAAATTCAACCCAAAAAACCCCCATACCATAATCACTTAATCCATTTCTCTCTCTGCATATCTCAGCCCTACCCATACCGAAGAAAATCCAACCTGTTAACCCCCCCAAGCCAATCCTCATAACATCATTGCCCGCTCCAACCTCAAGGGGGATCGTTCGACCATTAGATCAGATCAGATGGGATCGAACACCAACCATTGCAGAGGTACTCGCGTGCCGCGAGTACAATCGCCACGAAACCTTTTCTCCATCCCTCAACCATACCTCCCTCCCTCGTTCAAGCCCCCAACCACTTCGTGTCGAACGTGCAGACGTAACTTCGCTTCGGATGTTTGACGCTCTGCATGTTGGGTTATGTTTGAGGGGGATGATAGTATCTTTTTTTTTTTTCTTTTTTTTTTCTTTTTCTGGGAATTGTAGAGTACACCTCTGATGCTACTCGGAATCAATTACTTTAACTTCATGTTGCATGCATCTTTTCGATTATATTTTTAAAGGCTTGGAGTATTTTGGTGTCTTGATGGCATCAAAATAGCTTTGGGTTGTGGAACAGATAGTTGTGTCTCGTCTATTGGACAATAACTCCTGTTGAGGTTGATCGACTGGAAAAGTACTGTTTCCCATGATTCTTGATGTCACTGTTTGAAGTATGCGATGAAAAGAAAAGGATATGAAGCTCGAACTACTCGAGTACATATTTAGTTTAGGCACTAAGCATCACTATATCACATGACTTTCATGTAGTGATGAACTCATTTGAGATATATAATCACTGTCTTGGGTCAGTTGAACTAAATTTATGATTTAGTATGACTTAAAATGGATTACAGCCGGCTTCTTTTTTGCTTCGAAAGCGAATATTTCATGCTCATCGTAGGCTAATCAACTCCTAACTCCGACCTCCCCTGAGGCAACCATCCAGAGATATCATTCAATATACAACTATTGTAATACACGGTGGGGAAATGTTTTTCGCCCAACCACATTCACCTGATATTCATGAATACCATCTCCAGCACCAACGTATCTAAGAAAGATTAGCATTGCAATAATGAATATAAGAAGGTACATACAGTAGCCTACTATCCTCACTCCAGGCAAGTCCCATGGTATCAACTGGCTCTCTCCTACCCTGCCGCTCTCGTCTCAAAAGGTTGCCATCATTCCTCATATCGAGACCAAGTCGAGTAAGCGCATCCAAGGTACGCCATGGCTGTCTTGATCTTTGAGCAAAGGCTCGACTTTCTTCATCCTCGCCCTCGGCTTGAAGCGTGGATTGAGGATCTTGAGGAAATCGTGCTCGGTACATTTCTTCAAGTTCAGCCCAAGCATTAGGGGCCGCTTCATAGCCTATGGTGGGAAGACGAGGAGCGAGTGACAAACGCTCCAAGCCAGAAAAGGTATCTCCGCTTGTTCGTATATTTCTGCCAGGTTCGGCATCCACTGTGGTATCACTCAGTACTGACGTTGTTTGTCGTCTAGTTTCGTTCTGTGCTGCGCGCCTCTCTCGGTCCTGATTTTGCCTGTCAATAAGCGCTCGAAATGAAGCTGGGGTGCGGTCAGAATTTACAAATTCTCGCAAAGCACTTGGCAAGCCAGTCGTGGAAATGCGGCGTTCTGTGGTGCGGGAGCCCTCGGTTGATGTTACGGACGTATCAGCAGATCTTTCCCTATCCCAAGAGCCCCATCTAGAGCTGCTTCCTTGTGTTTGGGCCTCGCGTGCTGCATCCCTTTGTCGGCGGGCCATTCGATGTGCCTGCAGTATCTCCATCTCATCCACCGTTGGAGGAAGTTGATTTCTATCTGTCAAATCGCGGGTCAGGCTCCTTAGTTGCTGTCGATCAAAATCTAAGCCCAGAAAATCCGGTATAGCGTTTGCAGAAGAATCAGAGGGTGAGTCGGTACGAAAAGCACGAAGTCTGCCATCTATTCTACCCTCCATCCTCAGAGGGTGATTTGAGCGCTCAGTCACCCAAACTCGTTCCACCCCGTCCCCACGAGAATCAATGCTGATTATTTGTCTTGAAATGAACAAATCCCGAACATCTGCTACCCCAACGCGGCCGTTGGCTTCGGTCCATGCAAGAAGATCGAACTGATTTGGCGAGAATTCCATGGCTCTAACAGCACCGGATTCGGCGTTGGGTCGTGATGTGGTGAAACTAACTACTAATGGGTCGACATTAACATCAGTAAGGCGTTCGGTCAAGAAAATTGATATAACTCCGTATTGAGTCGCTACAGCAAGGTATCTGCCCGAGTCGGAGAAGCATGCTGCAAATGAGCCTCTCATGGCGCTTTTGTCCGCCAGTCTTTGCCCTTCGAGCTGAATCCTGCCAAAAAATACCCATTCGTACTCATCAGTATGTGAGCTAAGATGAGGCCTTGTGCTCTGTTTTATCTGTCTTTTATGAATGTAAAGAAAAGGATCATCGCAGCTAAGTCAAGTCAATAAAATGCCAATATTGTGTGAAGTTGAGGAACCCACATTGCAATGAGAAGATCCCCCTTCGGTGAGATTACAGCACGATTCACATAATCAGGGTAAGTAAGAGTATCTAATATATTGGAGTCATGTAAACTCAATACAGCAACAGAACTGTCGTTGAGAGCTGCAACGGCCACAGGGCCCGCATATCCAGTAGGTAACGATTGTTCTGATGGGAACCAAAGTGTTATGCAGTTTACGACATCAGAACCAACCTTCTTCGATACATGCGGAGTGGTAGCATCAGGGCTAGATCTTCGGGAATCCTCGGAATATTCTCTTTGTATTACTCTCGCAGCCGGTTGAAGGTTGAGAGGTAATCGAGCATCGGCATCAGCGCTCACTTCCAGAAGCGAATCGGCCTTGCCAGGCCTCTCTCCTTCTCCAACATAAAAGCTTGTGAATTGTCCCCTATCTCCTCCAGCGCATACCCAATCCTTCGCAGCTGTTAAGCATCGCGGCTCATACTTTAAAGTCGTGAGAAGTTGTCTCTCGCGGGATTTGGTATCAAGGCAAATTATGTCATGCGAACTTGGATAGTAAATAATATGCTGCTTCGGAGAACTTAACAAGTCGTGTAATTGCCAATGACTACATGAAGTTAGAAACCTCCTCATTCCACTAAGTAGATACATCCACGACCGGGAAAGCTGATATAGCATCAGTCGGCAGTTGCTGGAAAAGAGTAATTGAACAGACTCCATCAACGAATTTGCGGCAACGCAGAAACCTTCACATTGTTGGGTCTGATTCCAAAACAAATGCGCAAAATGAAGTAGCCTCCATACCTTGGATTGATGGAAGCGCGGTAGTGCTTTCGAGGCGACAGGCGAATCAAGTCTTCTGTGGGATGATATCTACGGCGGCACCGGTGATCAGCATATGGATCAGAGTCAAGTCCTAACAATAAAAACCACACTGCATCAACTCACGAGCTTTCTTCTTTGACAGCCATGCTGTCGTGCACTTAGGATGTTGCAACCATGCACAACAGAATATGGACAAAGTATATGTATGACAAGATGTGATTAACTTTGGTAGATGATGAATATTATCTATGTGCTCAGATGCAGTCTTTTAAAGGCTTCCTTTCTTTGATGAAAGAGATAATTTGAAGCATCCCAAAGTGTAAAATGGATGAAGAGATAGATACAAGATGGTGGTGATGTGCATTTGAAAAGACTGTACCTGTTCAAAGGTTCAATCTGAGGTGTTGGGGTTGTTGAAGTTGTGTATTTCCAAACGACGTCAAGCTTACTAATCCTCCCGCATTCTAAGTGGATAGATATCATACTCTGCACCTCATCATAAACTTCTTACCCTTGCCACATCAAACACACTTGGACCAGATAAGACGGGTCACGTGTCTTTTGATTCGATGATGTTCTACCGATTGATCGATAAAAGACGCTAAAGTTGACATTTTTTTTCCTTGTGGCCCGACGTTTTAGTATTTATATTTTCTCTCTCCATTGCCTCAATCTTGAAAACTTATCTACTTTTACCTCTCTTTTTTCCACACCCATTCCTTCTTCTCCTGCTTAACCCAATTACTTTAGCAACCAGGTTTTTTGTGGTATAGAAGCGATAAAGATAAAATAAAAAGATGTTTGCTTCCAGAATTTCCAGAGCTGTAAGTGTTGAGATTGAAAAGGTCCTCGAGTAAAGGGTATTCCAGCAACAAATGGCTGACTTTTCTTGCTTCACAGCTTCCCAGAGCAACATCATCTGTCACACGCTCGGCACCTCTTCGCACACCATTAGGATCATCGTTTGCTAGACGATGGAACTCAGATGATGCAGACAAGAAGGTTAAGGGACCAGTCATTGGTATCGATTTGGGTATGTTCACTTCACGCAGTAGCACGCAGACCTCTTTGAAAAGCATAGCATACTGATATTTTAATAGGTACCACCAACTCAGCGGTGGCTGTGATGGAAGGACAAACTGCAAAGATCATTGAGAACTCGGAAGGTATCTTTCTCGCACTTGCCTACACGCATTAACCCCGCACTGACTCGATGAATAGGTGCACGTACAACTCCATCAGTAGTCGCTTTCGCACAAGATGGGGAGAGATTGGTTGGTGTATCTGCAAAGCGTCAAGCTGTTGTAAACCCAGAGAACACTTTGTTCGCCACAAAGCGTTTGATCGGACGAAAGTTCACTGACGCCGAGGTTCAACGTGATATTAAGGAGGTTCCATACAAGATCGTTCAACACACAAACGGCGATGCTTGGGTTTCTGCTCGGGGCGAGAAATACTCTCCATCCCAAATTGGTGGATTCGTTCTGCAAAAAATGAAGGAGACTGCCGAAGCTTACCTCACCAAGCCTGTTCAGAATGCCGTCGTTACTGTTCCCGCATACTTCAACGATTCCCAACGTCAAGCTACTAAGGATGCTGGTCAAATTGCCGGTTTGAACGTCCTCAGAGTTGTCAATGAGCCAACTGCTGCTGCTCTCGCTTACGGTTTGGAGAAGGATGAGGACAAGATCATCGCCGTTTACGATTTGGGCGGAGGTACCTTCGATATTTCCGTTCTCGAGATCCAAAAGGGTGTCTTCGAAGTCAAATCTACCAACGGTGATACTCACTTGGGAGGTGAAGATTTCGATATTCACTTGGTTCGCCACTTGGTTCAACAATTCAAGAAGGACTCTGGCATTGACCTTTCCGGTGATCGCATGGCCATTCAACGTATCCGTGAAGCTGCCGAGAAGGCCAAGATCGAATTGTCTTCTTCCATGCAAACTGACATTAACCTTCCTTTCATTACCGCCGACTCTTCTGGACCCAAGCACATCAACCAAAAGCTTTCTCGATCTCAACTCGAGAAGCTCGTTGACCCATTAATTACCCGTACCATCGAGCCAGTCCGAAAGGCTTTGAAGGATGCCAACCTTGCTGCCAAGGACATCCAAGAAGTCATCTTGGTTGGTGGAATGACCCGTATGCCAAAGGTTAGCGAGTCAGTCAAGTCAATTTTTGGTCGTGACCCAGCCAAGTCCGTCAACCCAGATGAGGCTGTTGCCATGGGTGCTGCTATCCAAGGTGGTGTCCTTGCCGGTAACGTCACCGATGTCCTTCTTTTGGATGTTACTCCATTATCTCTCGGTATTGAGACCCTTGGAGGTGTATTCACCCGATTGATCAACCGAAACACTACCATCCCTACCAAGAAGTCCCAAATCTTCTCCACTGCCGCTGATTTCCAAACTGCTGTCGAGATCAAGGTTTACCAAGGTGAGCGTGAGCTCGTCCGCGACAACAAGATGCTCGGAAACTTCCAGCTCGTTGGTATCCCACCCGCCCACAGAGGTGTCCCTCAAATCGAGGTCACTTTCGATATTGACGCAGACGCCATTGTTCACGTCCATGCCAAGGACAAGGCTAGCAACAAGGACCACTCCATCACCATTGCTTCCGGTTCTGGTCTTTCTGACCAAGAAATCCAAAATATGGTTGATGATTCTGAGAGATATGCCGAGTCTGATAAGGAGCGCAAGGCTGCCATTGAGGCTGCCAACCGATCTGACAGTGTTCTCAACGATACCGAGAAGGCTTTGAATGAATTTGCCGACAGACTCGACAAGGCTGAGGCTGATGGTATCCGTGAGAAAATCACCGCTCTCCGTGAATTAGTCACCAAGAGCCAGTCTGGACAAGGTACTGTCACTGCTGCTGAGTTGAAGAAGAAGACCGATGAGCTCCAAATGGCCAGCTTGAACCTTTTCGATAAGATGCACAAGGCCCGCTCCGAGTCCGGAGATGCCAAATCAGAAGGTACCGAGGGCAGCGCACCAGAAGGCGAGGCCAAGGACGGCGAGAAGAAGCCTTGAAAGATTTAATATAGGCAAATTTCATCTCAACTCTTTTAGCGATATCCAGTGGCACGCATAGCGCACCACTCATTGTATTTTTGTACTTATATGTTGCATATAAGCAACAACAACTTCCCTTGTCATAACTCTTTTACTCTTCATAGCTTTGGGACAAAAGGCGTTGGAGCAACCAATACTGTTCGTTAGATTTCAGCGTTCAGGGAATGTGTTATGAGGAAAAATTATGGGAATTGGCATTACTGTAGCTGTGTATAAAATTAGGATAAGACAACGACGAATAATATGACATCCCCTCTCATGACTTAAATTGAAGATCCCCAATTGCTAATGGTACTTGAAATACATGGCTCTTGAGTCTTAACATGTGGTTCATGCCAGAACTGGAGTCTGATTCCTCAAGTGATGCCTTGATCTTTACGATGGAAATGGGGTCTAGCTAAGCCTCCAGTGTTTCTTATATGGGTATACCTATTCGAGTATTGACGGATAGATTCGAACAAGCAAGCAAGCAAGGAAGTACAACGCCAATCCAATGAAACCAAATAAACCTGAACACTATCCCACATATCTTGTGAGATTCCAAGGCCATATAACTACGAGTAACAGTATCCAGCTGCTCTTCTTTATGTCTTTAGATAGACAATGGAATTAGACTTCTTAGTAGCGTGAGGAGAGAGGATTGATTTACCTGGAAACTCGCCACGATGCTATACTATACTATACTACCTCAATCAATCCTACCAAACTTTGTAATATCAAGTTGGTGAAATGCTTTGAATGCGAAGGCTACATACAGTACATATTAGGTACTCCGCTAGCGCCGGAAGTGGTTAGACTCATATGGATAACGAAAGCTCGCCCTAGCAAATTTCATCCACCCACTCAAACCGATATTTTGAAATAAGAACTTCACGTCGAACTTCTGACACCCCCACAATCGAAGTCACGATCAACCACTCTGCCATTGGATTTTAGCAGAGAGAATCGCAAGGGCTTGATACGACAAAAACAACTCGTATCTTGGTCGCAATACACACGTTACATATCCCCACAAAGAACACGTCTAGTCACAAAATGTCTAGAGTCGCAAAGTGAGAAAATCCAATATTTGTGCCATCAACCATCATCAAAATCTAACAAACCATAGTAATCGGGATTGGGCAGATGATGAGGACCTCGAAGATTCTCACGAACTCCCACAGTCAACGACCACTACCAATAAAGATGGCACACAAACTATTGTAGCATGGCGATTCAACGATGATGGAAAGAAGGTCAAGACTACCCGCCGCATCAGATTCACCAAGGTCAAGGAAATTGTCAACCCAAGAGTCGCCGAGAGAAAGTCATGGAGCAAGTTCGGATTGTCTCAAAAGGATGCTGCAGGAGTGAGTTCAGAGGGTCCTTTCATTGAAGGAGAAATGAAGACTGATTTTTTTAACTTCAGCCTGCTTCGGATACAACCAGTGTAGGAGAGAACATCATTTTCCGACCAAGCACAAACTGGAGAAAGGATGCCAAGGAAGAGGTTTCGGACGCCGGAGCCCTGAAGAACAAATTGAAGGACAAGCAAGTCAAATGTCGTATTTGTAGTGGAGAGCATTTCACAGCCAAGTGTCCCTTCAAGGGTACAATGGCACCTTTGGGCGAGGAAGGAGCAGTCGATGTTGCTGCTGGCCACGCAGATACTCCAGAGGGTCCTGGTGGTCTTGGAGCAGGTAAATCTTCATATGTGCCACCTCATCTTCGAAATGGCGGTACTGCCGGTGGTGAGAGAATGGGTGGTGGCAAGTTTGAGAGAGATGATTTGGCTACTCTGCGTGTTACAAACGTAAGTTTCTTCTGTTCTGGCGGACTCACTTACTTTACTAATACACCAAATAGGTCTCAGAAATGGCCGAAGAACAAGAACTTCGGGACATGTTCGAACGGTTCGGTAGAGTCACAAGAGTCTTTTTGGCGAAGGATAGAGAAACTGGTTTGGCGAAGGGATTTGCATTTATCAGTTTCCAGGAGAGATCAGATGCTGCGAAAGCATGCGAAAAAATGGATGGTTATGGTTTCAAGCACTTGATTTTACGAGTCGAGTTCGCGAAGAAGGCTTCATAGATCTCGGGGTATTGCTGAAGGGCGGGGAACGGGGGATTGTGTGTAATGTGATATCATCGAATTCCTCCTTCGTGGGGGTAATGGCTCATGGATTTATGAACTTACATCACCAGAATTGCTCCTGGCCGCAAAAATGAAAATTCAGTTACGCAGATGCTACGATACCTACCCGAGCACAGTACAGTAATGAAAATTCGACATGATCTATGAATGTCAAACACTAGGGGCATTCGGCGCAGCATCGTTATTGGTGCTAACCTGTAAAGCCAACCGGAGATGATATAACTCATCAAGCGATTAACGCTAATTAAGCCTCATTCTTCTAATTTGCCACCCATGTTTCCCTCGGCCCCCGGAGCATTGTGGACAAACAAGTCAGCCTACTTGAGAAAATGAGATTAGATCTAGACCGAGAGCTTCTCAATAGTACTCGAGTACTAGTAGATACACACAGACGTAGAGTTGAACTGTGGACATTACAATATTCTTTTCTTCGAGGTCATTCTAGAGCACGCGAGGAAAGTTGGTGGATGAGGTGAGCAAGATAGGTACGAGTAATACGATATCTCTTTTTAGTCTACAGTAGAAGAGGGAGCTAACTATGCGAGGACTCGTAGACAACATACGAGTACAGTACGTTTACTCCCAAGACTCGTTCCAGACTTCAAGCTGACTGAAGGCCTTATTGAAACCTAACAAGTTCAATAACTACACCCACATCTCTTTCAAGTTTCATCTCATACGTGCGGACATATGAGTCTTTTCCAAGATAGTTGCTGCGTATCCTCTACTCTATAGTGTGAGGCTTGCGGACATCATTGAACCTTGTTCCCTCTCTCCGATGCCACGAGCTCATGTAGCTCTCTCTGGGGGAACCTACATTCGCGGGAAACGATTCATCATATCTGTGTTGTATCGGTGATATCTACTCTTATGATCCCTTGTTTGAAGATTCCTGGTGGGTGATAGCAAGGATTCTCCGCAGAATGACACTTTCACGCAAGAGTAGCCGTGAATATGAAGATTCCATATCGGCGGTGCGGTAGGACCTTGTGGCAAGAGAGCAGATGGCAGGACTAAGTGCAAAATGTGGGATGTGCCTCATGGATCCTTTGGTCACAGCGAGAATGCTTAACCGCAGCGCGCTCGGTTATATCCTCGGAGACTTCCCTCAGAACTCCTCCTCTTTTCTTTTTGTATCTTTACTTTCGTTTACTTTCACTCTTGTTACATATTTCTCATATTGGTCCTGCTTGCACATATCATTACTTGATGTATGGTATGATACGATCTTTACTCTCTTTTGAACCGTTTCAGTATATTGAATACTAGTAGTGTTCCCGACACCCCAAGATTTTTTTCTTTCGTTAAATCTAAACCTTTAATTCCTTCCAGATCAAGTCTACGTTTGCGCCTGAAATTGCAAAGACAGCAATATGCAGCAGCCTTCAGCGGCGGCAATTGCCTCATGGCCTACACCAAATTTCGTCAACCCGGAAACACACGGGTGGGGGAATGTTATTTTGAATGTTGTATTATATACGATCTTATGTTGCTTCCTGGCATTGAGGATATGGACGAGGACGATGCTGAGGGCTTCATTTGGGGCGGATGATGTGATGATCTTGTGTGCTATGGTTGGTCTTCCCCATTGTCCAGACTGCAGCCTGGAAGTTGAGAGGAAGTGGGTATATCATAGATCAAGAATGGAAACGCTGATGAAATGAGGAACTAGGTACCGACTACTGCATTCTTCGTTTTAAGTTTGTTGGCAGATCTCAAATTTCAGTGGATTCGACATCAAGTGCGGATACTCCCCCGCCATATGATCCCCCTCACCCATAGCTAACAGTCATCCAGTACGATATCCCCCATTTTCAAGTGGAACTCGGCCTCAAAATGGTTCTCATAGTCGAGGTCATGTTCACCTCCGCCTGTACCTTTACAAAGCTATCCATTTTGATGCTTGTCCGCCGCATGTTAATCAGTGCCTCGATGTTCTGGAGAAGGGTTACGCTAGGTGCAATTGCTATAGTGGGGTTGCAGGGAGGTCTGTTTTGTATCGTATTGGTGTTCCAATGTAGGTTAGTTAACGAACGGTCCTTTTCTCTGATGTTGATGTGATGAGATTAGCTGGGGAGCAGTGACTTGAGAGGTAGAATGATGTTCTGACGATATAACAGACCCCTGCAAGATTACTGGAAAGTGACCCTGGGTCCTCAGCCAAATTGCATCAATCAATCATCTACACTTCTGGTCGCAGGAATCATCAATACCATTACCGAATTCTTAGTCGTTCTCCTTCCTATTCGTACTGTGGTTAGTTTCCTCTTCCTACCATTCGCAAACCGAGTCTGATACTAACGACATCTCCTAGTACTCAACCAACCTTCCCCGTCGCCAACAGTTCCTCGTCTCCCTACTCTTCATTCTCGGTCTCTTCTCCTGTTTCGCCGGTATAGTCCGGACCTATTACATGTACGTAGTCACCGAGGTATCGGATCAAGTATGGGCCTCATATCCCGTGTGGGTTTGCGCAGCCGTTGAGCTATATATTGGAATTGTAAGTCCCACCACCCCATTCCCACTTTCTTCCACAACCTAATCCCTCCCACCAGATATGCACCTCCATTCCCGCCACAAAGCCCTTCTTCGTAACCTGCCTCCCCAAGCTCTTCAATCCGCACCTCTCCCACACCTCACGCGCCGCACGCGCCGCACGCGCCTCTCTCGAACACCATCCAAACTACAACCCCTACTTCAATTCCAAAGGCGATCCAATCCCCTATCCCGGTTTCGGCATCACATCAACTTCGAGATCGCTTCCCAAGGTCCTCACGCGAGAAAATTCCACGACGCCTCTAAACGGCCATTCGAGCGCAGAAGATCCCCTCCCGAACCGCATCGTAGACACGATCCTCGAGGTCTCGGGCACGACCTCGACACGAAAAAGCTGGCACGAGAAGTATGATGAGAAGATGGAGGCGGAAGATGCGACTGCCTTCCCACCGTACCTTCCTTGCGACCGTCAAAGAATCAGCCCAGACGACCCCAGTAACCCGCATAGCGGCAACACCCCGCGAGGAACAACAGAACCCGTGGGGCGCCCGAGAAGTCGAACGAAAGACCGAGAGGGATATTGCGAACTTCTCAGCAGGGCTTCGAGCGAAGAGCGCAAGCAACATACTCACCCAACAGAAACGGGAAAAGAGACGGACGGCGGCTGGGATCTACATATTGATATAGTGAAGACGATTGAGGTTGCAGAGGAACATATAGAAAAAGAACGAAACGACTACGGTGCACATGTGTAATAGCTAGATCAAATCGATTATGAATTACTACTCGTACCACTCACTACACGTATGTGATGCTATGGGCTATACCTGAATATCAAAGATATCATCGGTGGGTTTCTCATTATAAGATCGGGTTTGGAGTTTCTATGGAAGATATATCTATATAGGAGTTGTGGATAGGTGGTTTGAGACTCGACTTGAAGTCAAGCCTTGGGGGAAATATGGTTCCATTCTTTCAAGTAAATAGATTGCTAGCGCCCATCCTTTTTAAATGTAACTAACATTCGAAGACGATCTTAGAACGCATATCGTCAAACTTTCCGAGAACTTGCTTTGGGCTGTCCATTGATATATCATCGCAAAATTTGGAACAAAAAGGTATCGGAATCAATAATATTCTTGTCATACCTCAAACTGCACAGCTCACATCATTCGTTTCACTTGACACCATAGCAAGAAAACCCCCTGTACTTTTTAAGAGGTAAACACAATCATTTTCGTTGATCTGTCATATCCCTTGACCTGCCCCATACCCACAACCCTCCAGCAAGCTTTGCAGAAGTTTATGTGAAACGCCAGCCAGCCATAAAAGAGTCCATCAGCCTAAGCAATTTATTCCTTCCTATGTACTCCGCCAAAAAAGAAAGCCAAGCCCCTCTGCGGATAGAAGTAGTGAGCCGTATTTTTTTTTTAAATATACGAGCATAATGTGCAGTCAGCCTTGCGAGGTTGCAGGTCTTGAATGGACTAGAATCGATCCTCAATTCTCTCCAAGTCATCGTAAGATAATGTGAACTCCCGCTAAATTTGTGTTAGCAAAGCATCCCATTTATGTGGTGTCGTAATACTTACTCGTTCTCTTGACCAAGACTTGACATCGAAAAAGATATAGTAGCCTTGCTCCATTTGTTGAGTGAGTTGACGTGGAACCATCAATTCATCTTTGGTAAGCCAAACTTGCAGCTTTTTGTGATAACGCCAGTTTCGATTGCCCCTGTCAAGAAGTATATGTATTAGCAAATAGCTTGTAAATAGAGAGGTGCTCTGCTTACAGCTCCCTAGCTGCCATAAGCTGCTGCTTATCACCCGGATTACTGTAGAACATGAACAATAGGGCTTCCTCGTTGAAATTGGGCATCTTGCTTTCGAGGGGAGCAACATTAAGAACGCGATAACATTCGGGTAGACTGAAAGGGGCGACATCTGGTCGTGGTGGCTCATTGTCCCAGAGAGAGTAAATTTGATTTGAGATGGGTCTTGCATTTGTTAGCATGGTAGGAATATTGATTTTGAAAGGAAGAAGACAATCAAGTCAACACTTACTGCTCAGAGAGTAGATCTAGACCCAGGTGATTGATATCGGTTCCAGTAACAAGGGCAGCATAGTCAGGGAAGTTGTTCATCATATAAGAAAAGCCTTTAAGTCCCCATCTATCGTTATCACTCATGTGAGCTAATGGATCTTGTACTTTGGAGTCGGTGTTTTCAACACTTTTTTGCGCAGAACTGGGATCTGACTCCTGTGCTTTTGTTAGGGTTGATGGGCCATCAGGTCGCGAGCCAGATGCTGCGGGCATATTGAACTGTTGTTGATTGTCGTCTTCTCGGAGTGGCACTGGATTTGAAGAGCCAAAATGGGTGTTTGAAAAGCCCTGCGTTGATTAGCAAAGGTTCAATGAATTATCAGTTCCTTTATCTCACCCCAGCCTCGTTCTCTCCAAGATTTGACAGGCCTTGGCGACTGGAGTCTATTGGAGATCTGTTTGTGGATAGGCCTTTATAGTGAATAATATTAGCCGAAGAGTACAATAATATAACATCCAATCACCTTTGGAAGTCTATTCACCTGACAAACTTGCTGGTGAAGCAACTCTATTACCTGGGGCAGCTCGACTACCACTTGACAAAGCATTTAAAAGGCCATTACTTCTGGCTTGTTGTGCTGGGTTGCTAGAACCAAATCCTATTCCTCCGCCAGCTGCAAATCCTACATTTTGTAATAGACCGGAACCGCGATCTTGGCCGATCTCTCCGTTTGAATTTCTTAAAGGTGGAAAGTCATCTGCGGTGTTCGGCTGTGATGACTGCCCAACTGCACTTTGAGCCCCAAATCTAAACCCACCTGAGTTATTTGATAGTTGAGTTGACGAGTTGAAGAGCTCATCCTGCTGCTGCTGTTGCTGAGCAGCATGCTGCGCAGATAGTCCAGCTGATTGCTGTAATCGTATATTTGCTGATGGACCAACATTGCGCGCTCCCGCCGCTCCCCATGTGGACTGATTATGCTGAGGTTGATTTCCTGATAGTGAGGGAAATTCGCTAAAACAAAGTTAGCAAACTTGAATGTCAATTGTCAATTTAGGGAGCATTCAAAGGGAAGACGATGAAAAGCAAGATGAATTGGAGCGGACAGTATCAAATGTGCCAAATTCCACAGAGCTACAGGTTATATCTCTGTAACACGAAACCTTGCCATCAAAAATCCCAGAGGAAGCTTTGGATAATTCTACCTTCCAGGAGAATATGGACGTGTAGGGCCAGTATCTCTTGATGGATATACTTCATTCATTTCCGGGCTGATGTGGAAAAGAAAAGGTTCAAGAAGGAATGTTTTCAACAAAAACTGAGTGGTGAGGTATAACAGGAAAGGTAGGAACGACTTACGACAAATCTATTGGTGTTGCTGGCTGCGATGATCCTCCTATTGTTTGTGCAAAGCTTGTCATAGGTCCATTATTTGGACGTGGATTCCCTAGACCCGCTCCCCCCATCGGTACACCTCCAAACGCCCATGTCGCTCCATTGTTTGCTAGAAGTCATCAGAAACATCAGTATACACAAGCTCTCCTTGCATTGTTTTCGCTGAGGGGCATGAATCATACCCATTTTTCCACTAGGCGGTATCCTACTCGACACACTCCTGTTCTGCATTTGTTGTTGATTTGGGAATCCATTGGGTATGCCACGCATTGCCTGCGGTCCTACACCTGAGAGAACAAGGTTAGCACATTTCCCCAAGCAATTCCTCTGGCACGAAAGGTCCATTCGAAGCTCCATGATTGTCCCCGGTTAGTGCGACCAAGCACTTTCTAGCCGCAAGTTCCCGCCAGCAACAGATGCGACATTCCAGTTTCATTCCTCCAAGCCAGACTAGCAGACCAAGCGACCGTCCCTTCACTGGAGCCCTCTCATCTGATGTCATCTAGGTCCTGAAATCCAACTGCATACAGAGCTCCTTCACTCTCTCCACAACCCATCCGCGATCCAATGCCTAGAGCGCTGATACTACTAAGAGTCCGGTATGCCCTGTATCTCTTTGATTTTCGGCAATCAACTCCTATTCAAGGCATCATCCAATGCAAGCTGTCCCCCTTCTCTTGCAGCCGTGTAGCGGGGCACATCGTGGGGAAGAAAGAGAGTTCAAGAGCCTCATACCTGGTCGATTCATGGTTGATATTCTAAGCCCTGATACCACTTTATTCGTATTATATTTCAATTTGGGACGATAACTTGCGCGCTTCAAGATGTGATGTGAAAGATGGGTCGTTCGTTCAATTAACCATTGAATTTCATGAAGCTTGGGGAACCAACCTTATTGCGCGCATGGACACATGCCTCCCCGTAATCTACTTTTGGGATAGTCGATTACAAGGAGCCCTCACCACCAAGTATGACCTTCCAAAAATGGAATATGGAACCATTTATATCAACGTCAAGTGAAATCTACCCAGGTGCACCGCTCTCTAAAAAATATGCAAATAAGGAGAAGATTATAGAAATGTTTACGTATCGGTATATTGAGTTGAATCTATTTAAACATTGTGTATCGATTTGTTTATCTGGCACAATGTCAAGATCTATATAGTTTTCCTACAGTGCATCAAGTCCTAGGCACTCATTCGATTTGTCTCTCTTTGACCAATACAGTAGACCGTAATGCATGCATCTATATGAAATGACTTGAAGGTAACGCTTCTCTTGTAACATCCTTCCGACCTCACTTCAGGTAATATAGGGCTCCATTCCGTGGCAGTCCTCGAACTCCAGTCATGCCACTGTTGTCATTGCATGACCCTGGCGACGAAAGCCGGGTATATTATTCTTTGCTTCCCTTGAAGCATCCTCAAGGTATGATCAATAGTGGCGCATTCTTAAATCGGGCCCATTACCTTTGGTGCCATCACAAGAGATGCTGAAACACCAGGCCCGATCCATGGTGGTTCCCTATGATTCCTTACGAAAACTTGAAGCATGACCTTCAAGATATGATTTTGTTCATTGTCCACCAGCTTGGTTATTCCAAGAAGATCTTTCATTGTCAAAGCCACCTCCATATTCGCTTTGACTGCAATTCATAATTGTTTGAGCAGGTGACCACCCCGAACTGCTAGCCACATCAACGTCCGATGTTACTGGCTTGCCCTTGCTAGTCATTTGAGGTGAACTATCGCTTTGGTCACTAACATCCATAGCAGAAAAAACCGCCTTCATGTCCTGTACATCCTTGCTCTCGGCGTTCTTCGGTAATGAGGATCGGTCCTCGACAAATTTTCGTATAGATCGAATTATCGGATGATACATTTCATCGTTCGGTAGCCACCAATGCATACAAGAATTATCTCGAAAGAGCTCAGACATTTTGCTCCTAAATGCCAAAGTTTGTATGAAGCTGGTTTTGATGTTAGCACTAGAACAGAAGTGAGCAAAAATTCACATTACCCCTGAGACTCTATCATTGCCAATTTTCGGCGCATCCACATAGTATGTGCCTCATCTTTTGGTAAGAAGAATGCAGCAATACCAAGACCTCCTTGGAGACCTACAGCAGCCCCCTTGGGTGTCTCCGGGTAATGCGTTATAGCCTCATACAGCTGACAAAGGTTTTCGGCCAGGTGACTCATATGTTCCACATCAGGAAGTGCCTGCATAGCTTGAGCCGTGTGGAGCCCGTGCATCAGAAACATGGCATACCAGTCCATCAGATCTAAATTGATCAACCACAGTGGGCCACTGTAAAGTACACCTGGTTTGTATGGGTCGAAAAGGCATCCGGGGTCTTTTTGTGCTGTGGCGGAGTCCATCACCAAAAATCGGCTATCCAACAGGATCGGGTCAATGTTGTTTTTCCAGTCTTTCATCCTCTGCGTCATCTTTGTATTCTCAATGATAAATTGTTCGTGGGGGATGTCTCCCTTTCCTTTCTTCGCGAACAGTGTCGACATATCTTTGCCTACGAGACGCATCGTTGAAAGCTGATACTCTATTCTCCATACTAGGTTATCTGGATCCTTTGCGATTTGATTCCTGAAATATTCTTCCGAGTATGAAAACCATTCCCGGGGAATGGCGGAATCAAAGCCACCCATAATTCCAGCCATGACATCAAAACGAGTATACCAGCCGAAAAGGGCCCGGCCAAAGTTCGTCTCAAAGATTGTTTGTGGAGCATATAGGTCTACCAAGATTTCGTATGCAGCCTTTTGATGACCTAAAAGATTTGCCCAGTCTCCAAGATATTCCTGCAAGTAATCAGCTCATCATTCTGGTATCTTCATCCGCGGAGCATACCTCGATCGTTGCCAGCTGTAAAATAGCCAAGAGCATTCCTGTAGTATGCTGAACACCCTTCTTCAGTGACCTCAAAAGTAAAGACACTGCCTTATTGTAGTATTGCAAGAAATCTTGAATCTTGCCTTCTTGCTTCTCCACAGCATACTGGAAAGCCGAAAAGCCGACGACCGCGTAAAGAAGTGGTTCGTTACGGAGGGCGGCGTCCAATAACAATGTGTGAAGAAAGTCTCCATGGTTGGTTCTTAAGCTATAATGCAAGAAGGTTATATTCTGACGATAGTATGTTAAATAAAATTGAAGATCGGCTGGTAAATGAGACCAGTCACTCCTTAATTTGCATGATTCTGAACTGTTCGCAAATGTTTGATCATAGAATCTAGAACTGCCACCAATTTGATCGAATGAAGAATAACCGATGGAGCCGTCAGTTGAAGGTGTCGGAGAAGAAGCTTTGTCTTGTATCAATGAAGGAGTTTCCGAGCTCTGCCGCGTAGCACTCTTGATCCGGGCGGAAGCTTGCACGTTCGATGCGCCGGCGTTAGAATTCCAATTGTTTCCCGGACGTCCAGCTTGAGCTTCAGTATCATCTTCATCTTGAATAACCTCCAGACGTTCTATATCCCGGTCCTCGTATTCATCTTCAGATGAAGCGGGGCTTTCTGAGGGCTTTGTATTTCCAGCTTTAGATGTGCTTGATGCACCTTTTGCTGACTTCTGCACATCCGGATATACACATTCTCGATTGCCTTTGGTACATCCTAGAATTCTGAGGTCAGCTCTATGCCATTAAATTCATATAAGTTTGTCACCTCACTGTCACATTTTGGGCGGTGTTCATCGCACTAGAAAGTTAGCGCGAGTCTAGTTGAATGCAGGATGACATGTATGTACCTTTACCCGTCTACTGCGACAAGTATAGCAGCCAGATCTTGTTCGGCGATGCTTAACATGCTCAGTACCTTGCGTTGATTTTCGTCGGTTTGCTTTAAGAGAAGGCCCAAGCATGATTGTATCCTGAGATCCAAAAAGGTAGTTCAAATTCGCGTAAGACCGAGCCGAGCTTAGGAACTGCTGAGACTGCTGGTCGGGTGTTGGTTGTGTATACAGGTCTGGACGACCTGTACCAGCCATGACGATTCCCCCAACGGAGCGAGCGAAGCCTCTCGCCGCCCTTCTTTCGAATGAAGAGGAATGTAAGTATTGTAAATCTCAATGTTCTTAAGACCTTTTACATCAAGTTACTTGCCGTACTGTATGATTTAGAGCAGCTATCGAGGATGATCCAACATTGGTGGGCTTTGTAAACGGTGCGATGCTCAACTGCAGCAGTAGATGTACAGATGATTTGACACACACATACACAATTCTATGAAGCGCACGAGCAGCTGAGACTTCGAACGTCCTGGAGGTACCCAGCTTATGCACAAGGCTCTCCCGCAGTGGCGTATGGCGATATAGATTGCGGCGTACCGTTCTTTGATCAAGTAGCTTGATTATTGAAGCCAAGGATGGGATAGAATGATACAGAAGTCAATCTAGGGAGCTATTGGAGTTTTTCTAGACATGCAAGCCCAGCTAGCTGCATCGGAATCGGGATGCAGCAAGCCTTTAGAAGGCGAGGGAAGTTCTAGCTGTCCAAGAATTGTGATGATCTGATGTCAGGATCTGGAAGTCA
The DNA here is from genome assembly GCA_002162555.1 of Monilinia aucupariae. Lineage (NCBI taxonomy): Eukaryota > Fungi > Ascomycota > Leotiomycetes > Helotiales > Sclerotiniaceae > Monilinia > Monilinia aucupariae. The sequence goes on along the minus strand of NGKF01000060.1, from coordinate 13,783 downwards.
TACAAGGTTAATACAATGAGACAAGAGGATATCCATCTGCCGAATGTTGCATACATGCATGTGAGTCCAGAAAAGATTCAATAGCTTCGAGGACCCAGGAGAAGTTGGAAATATTGAGGTTTGATTATTGAAATAACAACCAGATAACGAGAGACTAATTTGCCTTATCGATTGCGGAAGAACCGTCAATATACGTCGTAGGCCCCAATTCTGGGAGCCGTTTGCAGTTGAGGGTAGGGATGGTTTTAGATGAGAATCCTCTACTGTAGAAGAGGAGTAAATCTTGTATGGAATCTAGAATATGAAGAACGGAAGAGCCTTGGGTATTGTGGGTGAGTACCAGTACGATGTGGAGATGGTTTTAAGGGGCGCCACATTAACCTTATCCGTCTGTGCAAGTTTCTGGCGACAAGGTCCAGGGGGGTTGTAGGCCGGTCCAGTCAAGAAATCGTGTTCTAAAACATCTTTAACGTGGAGCTCTGGAAGGCAATTCTAAGCATCTTTAAGGTTCATTCATGATGTGCACTAGGAGAACGGGGAACACCTTTCATCCCACTACGCAGGCATAGTGCTCGAAGCCAAAATCAAGAGTCAGACCCTCGTCCTATTTTATCTCGACTGGCACTTGTAATGATGTCCCATGCCCAAGAATGGCCGTCCTTGGCCACCGGGTTTCCGGGGATGGTTGGCGTATTGGGTTGGCAGCGATGTGGGTTGCATCAAACATCTAATTTGGTATTCTGAGTTCAGAGGTCAGAATTCCGAATTCCAAATTCCAAATTCCAAATTCCAGAATCCTATACTGTAACCCCAGCTCATAACAATCTCAAAGCATCGATCGGAACATAGGCATACCCAGGACCTGGTAAAGATAATGATGAGCGGCCGGGACATCAGGCCTTGCGAGGTGTATGAGGGCCTTGCACAGCGCGGGCAGGGATAAAGTCTCAAGAATGGACAATGGTACTACTGAGTCGAAGCAGTTGATGTTGTACAAACTGCAGCACTCGTGCATAGTATTGTAGTGTTGAGGCTTTTGTCGATTGCTTAGCAGTAGTACAAACAAGCAACAGCCGGCTGTACCGGGCCCGATATGGTGTCACTTACTAACAACTTACTAATGGCTCGCCGCGTTGAGCTCACCATGAACCTTAACGGCCTTGCTAAGACTGTCACCGTACTGTACACATTCCGATCGTTCTCTGTTGGCCCGACATGACTGCATTCTGCCATTCAGCCTGAACCTCTTTCAGCTAGCACGCACAGCGGGCATGGAATCTCATCGACAGGCTGCTGCTGTTGCCCCTCAGACTCCCCGAGGTACCAAAGAAAAGACTGTTGATTAGTGCACCGCAAGGACGGAGTATTTTCCGGATATGGTAAATTGGTGGCAGGTATTCGATAAGGTCACGGGCCGACAATCGATCCTGCCCGAACCAAGGTGACGGGACACCCATCCGTAAGTGCGTGCATACAGAGTATACATACAGTACAGTGTCACCAAAGAATCCGAAGCGAATCAACGAGGATGGCGCATCTCTGCTCTACGGTGTCCTTCAAAATGGGAAATAAAGGACGGCATGGTCTTGGCCCTTGGGCAGTTGGGATTATGATTATCAAAGGGCTCGAGTAAATTGCTGAATCATGTTTCAACTTTTTGCACGCCCCTCTACTCGAGTATATCGTAATTCTATAGAGTAGAGTAGTCATATAAGATTATTTTGCATTCCGATGGTTGTCGGTCTTGGTATCACGCAGCACTGCAGAACCTTACATACTTGGCTAGAACTCTTTTCCCTATACGAAGTAGCACGAAGCACGGTATATTAATCGTTACAGCACTGATCTAGCCCCGCGCAAGCTGCAATGCCGAGGTTGATGATCTCACGAGACTACAGGACACACTTCGAAGTTCGCCCTGTCTTACTGTATTCCGCAATGTGTGTGGGAAAAAGGGAAGGAGAGGAACAAGGTTCGATACTATAGCAGTAGTCCTGTACTTAGTACAAGTAGGAAGAAAACCTTGCTGTCCAGTGTCCAGTCACAGACTCACAGTTCACGAATCATTTTACTCCGTGCTTGTCTAGTACAGTAAGTAACGAGTAACCTTATTGCACTGTACGTACGGAGTGTATTTATTTATCCGCGTCGATCAACACGGAGTACTCACAGTCAAATGCCCAAGCCGACGATTAGCCATAATTATGGCACTTGATAATCGATAGATGGGGTTGGAGAAGGAGAAGGAGAAGGAGAAGGAGAGGGAGAGGGAGAAGGAGAAGGAGAAGGAGAGGGAGAGGCAGAAGGAGAAGGAGAGGGCGAGGGAGAGGGAGAGGGAGAGAGAGAGAGAGAGAGAAAGGTATCGCCTCACGTGCGCTAGGATTGAGTACAGTAGTCGATTGATTGATTCAACGCAAAAAGATCCCATCTCGTCTCGTCTCATCTCATCTCGTTTTCATCTCATCTCATCTCATCTCATTCGTGATAGAGTTAAAGTAACCAACCAACCTTACCTAACAAGGTTGATTAGTAACCCTTCAACACCTCCATAATATATCAATCACTCTTTTGCCCTCATCTCCTCTTCCTAACTCCTGACTCCTATCATGATCACTCACCCATCGACTCTGGATCTACTGGGTACCGACCCTCGACCCTCGACCTCCACAATACGGAGTATATCATCGACACCATTTTACAGTAAGTGAACCTTACAGCATGCTTCAAAACACCACGGATCCAGAGTAATCATTCTAACGTTGTACTGCGGATAGGAATTCCTGTACTCTACATAACATTGGATCGGAAACAAACTTCATCGGAGAGCCACAATACAGAATCGGTTACTTTAGTACTGAACTGATGATAACCTTGCTGTTGGTATCAATTGCAACTTGCAAGTGGTTCTTCAATCAAGTTTCAAAACACTACGAGTACCGCCCTGTAATAAGATGCCTTCACTCCACCACAAATTCTTAACTTCGACATGTATGATGTGTCCTTCCCAGCCTTCCCTCAAGTCATGGCAAGTTCCTTGAGCTTCCTACTCCTAGATCCTTGGAGGCTTGGTCACATCTTCCATCCCTCAACTTATAGGATTGCCCCGAAATTCTCATCTTCTTTCTTTCATTCGTCTCATTCGTCTCATTCGTCTCATTCGTCTCATTCGTCTCATTCTCTCAATCTCAGCCCAATGCCCATAGGATTTAACTTTTTTGGTCTGCATTGTATATTGGGCCCATCCACGTGTGCGACCACCACTTAATATAATTGCAAGGCCCACATGGGTATTGTGACCCATGGAAGCTTGTACCATGTATTCTCATGCTACTCTAGGGCCGGCCCTATCAAATGACACAAAAGACACAAAACCACAGCTGATTGAACACATCTGTAAGTCAAGCTGAAGTGGTCGAGAATTGAGATATCCCCTCCCGCACCCGTTCCACGCATTCGAGACATCAAATTGATTTTTGCCACTCTACTAGAAATCTAAAAATCCCGAAAAAATCAGATCATTCACATGTCCGCTCTCTCTCTCTCTCTCAAAGACCAGGACCTTAGTAAACAAAAATGGAGGCTCCACGGAGACTTCTCCGGAGCATTCAACTTGCTTCCGTGACGATCACGACACATGCTTTGTCAATGGACATACTTCGGCCAAAGATACTTCTTGTCATCGTTAGTGCGGCTGCAAGAGTAAAATCTACCACATTCTTGGTTGGCGCCATGTTGGCTCAGTTGAGTAGACCTGTAGAACTCATTCAGCTTGCAGGGGTAATGTTGGGCCATCTTTTATCTTTTCCTACATTTTCTATACTATCCTGACGTTTGGGTATTGTTGGATAATTAATCTTTCATGAGATTCTGATTATCTTGGTGCTGAGGCTGATAAACTCATGTTCAAATGGGTGTTGCTGCTTGAACAACTAGAGTGTAGTTTCAGAAGTTCAAGAATGCTTTATAATCGCCGATAGTCCAACGGTCCTTGAAAGCACCCAAGAACGGTAGTATCTGAAATTTAATGAATATTACCTAATAAATATCTGCTTTCCTCACTGAAAATCATCTACACAAAAATACCACGTTCACGTTCACATGCAACTTATCTCATTGACTTCCAAGTGGCTGCAATAAGTTTTGCAATTCTGGGTTGTCTGTAGATCAATTTCAAGTAAGACTTGTTTAAAATCCATGACCAAGACCTGATATCTCGAAAGAGTGAGAGATGTCTAGGACAGACGATAACTACCATGAGCTTTTGGGGCCATCAGGTTCTCTAAAAGAAATTCTTAGCCCCCATTGGGATGTCCTGAAACAAAATAAACACCCAACTGATTCTTCGACGAGCGAAACTTTCAGTTGAGAGTACAACGCAAGGTTCAACGAAAAATCCGACCCAAAATTTCAAGAGAAGGAAACAATATCCGAAATAGCCGAGTATCTTGAAAAATATGAAACTCCATACACAATTCCCAATCAATTATTGATGTCCTGCAAGAGAGTGTTCAAAAGCTCGAAAAATGCATGAGAAAAATTCCATATTCTCTCTTCCCAGTGTGGAGGAATGTAGTTGTCCAGAAGAGAATGCAAGATAACTTGGTTTCGTTTTGTGAAATTTGGTAATTCTTTGAGCTAGGTGTTGTCTTGACATGGGATTTCCACTTTGTTACGTGCGCTTTCGGCGGCTATCTCTCTCGCACAGACTACAGGTGGTCCTGGACGTATTCCAAGCTTAGTGCTTGAAGGACTCTTACTTGCCTTCAGATCGTGATAAAGTCCACGAAACACCGGGTCGCTGTCCTGATATAACTTCTTTAAATTCTCGACCTTGTACTCTTTTACAGAGTACTTGGGGTCTTTACGAGGTTTTCGAGACTCCAAATTTTCTTTTAGCCCCTGCCAAACACTTTCCCAGCTGTCTTGTGTAGGAAGTTCCCAACCCCATCCCAGATCGTACATATTACGACATTCATTTGGGGTATCAGGATTTTCTGTCTCGGTGCGTCGCTGAAGAAACTCCACTATACAGGTTGCTTCCTCCAAGGTGTAGCGCCAGGATATATCAGGATGAGGTATGGTTGTTGTAGTGGGTGTTTGGGCATACTCGTAGTGTGTATTTGGAAAAGCCATGACTGGTGTGGTGGATGTTAGGGTTCAAACTCAAGAAAAGATGGAATATGTAATTTGATTGTGTATTGAACAATCAATTGTTGGGCCTTGATGCAGTGATGTGATGTGTGGAATAGAAGAAGTGCTCGGTATCGAGATGTATATCAGATGCCTAGTGGTGATGGTGTGAGTTGGTGAATGGTTTGACGAGCTATTTGTTCGAGTGTTTTGGCTTGTATATCGAGTGGTAATGGTGTGATGAGATCTTTTCCGGGTTGATTTTTAGTATTGAGGGAGGGTGGATGCTGCGATCTTCTTAAGCACATTTTGCGTGGATTTAGCGAGGTTTGAGGGAGTCGGAATGACTGGGAATATATGATGAGAATGGTGACTAGAAATGGATAATTTGACTGCTAAAAGATCAATTTTACCTCCATACACCCATAGTGATCGAGGATGTTGATGGTTGTGACTACGAGTGAGCCCATGAATGGCCAGGGATGAAATTTTTGATTGTTCATTGCCCGAATTTTGACTCGATATGCATATATAGTGACTGATAGTTGTGACATACGACTGCCACAAATGATAGTATTTGTAATCGACAATATTCATGATGATGAGTAGGATTTTGACTGGAGATATTGGTGGTGACTCCAAACCGGAGCATTTTGGACTCAAAATGGATATATTCACTCTGGGCGGGATGGACATACGTCTTTAGAATCAAACATCCTCACTCCCAGAATATCAGTACGCGAGTTACCACCTCTCGGCTGTAAATATACAAAACCTATACTGCTCTCCAAATTCAACAAACAGCCCCTTTATTGGCCGCTCGATGATTACATACGCGAAGAGACAAAGCGAATCCTCATGTCAGCAATTCAAAGCACATAATCCCTATTGTTCAACATACTATCTTCCTTCTTCAGGCGCATACAATTCTCTGCCATTCTTGAATAGAGTTACAAATTTAGGATTATATCACTACGACCTACGAGACTCCAGCCCCTTTTCCGCCCAAAACTTTGGTTCCGGATCCCGCTCTTACTATCGGAGAACCTGTGCTACGGGTCTTCGGCTCGAAGTCACGGTGGAGTATTCTAAGGGTACCACGCTCCATTTTCTTTTTCTATCACGCCCCGAATATCCATATCTCGGAAAGCTTGCAAGCCTTTTCTGCGGAGGCTTGATCTGAGTTATCTGGGGCATGATAAGACGGACTTCTACAGGGGATACGAGCCGGATGTTTGGTAGAATATGGCGGTAAACTTACCATTCCCCTTCTCAGATATCCAAATGCATGCTTGATGTGTGCTTGAACAACGGTTGAACAATTTTTTCGGGGGGNNGGGGAGGAATTCCTCGGGCAAACATTATGAATGCCCAAGCACAAGTCAAATCTGGATGATATATGCACACCAGATGACATTAATCTGGTAAAAGGAGTTGCGGCACGATCTAGGTTATAACCAGCACAGGTCAGCGTATGATCCTATATTTTCTCGTCAGCTAACGTTCAATTGAACATCTGCCCTAGATATTCCTATCCTCTCCCCTCCGCCTCACACAGCAATTCGTCTTTTGCTAGTAAAATCAAAATCAAATCGTAGAGTGTGGTTCAGCGTAAAATCTTGCTATGATTTACGTGTTAGAAACCTCGGAATGCTATAGCTTTTTTAAAACTCTAGACGAGCCTTGTAAAATTCATTTTCAATCTTAATAACTGATACTAACTATCCCTTCCTATCTTATTCAACTACCTGTATAGAACATATACTGCTCGCAAGTATCATATGAAAACCCTTGGAGGTGTAAGTATGATGCTACTGTTACTTTTGCTCTACCTTGATTTCTTATTGGAGTTTAAAAGTGCATATAACTGTTATGATGCTCTGAAAACATCGGATATATATTAGAGATGGCTGATTTCGAAATTGAAGATTTGATACTACTCGTAGAGAATCTTGCAATCTTTATTCAGAGAGTATTTTCATACACATACCGAGGTCTCGAATTCCTATATTGATAATCCCAATGTGCTACAAAGTACTCGATATAATAGGTCCTCTGCTTGTCCTTCGAATATGACAAAATTCTCTCTGGGTCGCTTATCGTCTATTGTTCTGACTCGTGTTGGCAGTGGTATTGACAGGATTATCTGCCCGAAATGCAATTTCCTACCGTGCCATGTCTGAATCCAAGAATGCCAAATGATCATGAAAGTCGTCTGAAATTATGATTAGGTAACCTTAACCTTACCGAAGGCGAAGGAGATCTTTGGAGGGGTACGGAACGGAAGAATCATTCATCCGAGTTGCTGCAGGACCCAATTGTGTTGTTTACATTCACGCGCAAAATAAAGTCAATATTTACGACAACGATACGACCAACGATACGACCAACGATATTACAACTCAATACCGCCATAATGAGGGTAGTAGAAGTCATCATAGATGTATATCCTCCTCCTAAACCATACGAACTTCCCAGCTAATCCATTAATAGGGTTTCAAATCGTACGCTGTGCGTACAGTAATTTCAGGATGGTAAACAATGCAAACAGAAGATTCTTTTGCTCTTATACTTACACCCGAGTTTAGGGATGAGAGTTTCAATTCGATAACTGGTCTCAACGGAAGTGGTAAATCCAATATCCTCGATTCAATATGTTTCGTTCTTGGTATTACGAACATGAGTACAGTCCGGGCGCAGAATCTTGAGGTACACAATAGCCCCTCGTACGGGTACGAAACGTATTGACGGGCATCTCTAGGATCTCATATACAAGCGCGGGCAAGCTGGAGTGACGAAGGCCAGTGTGACGATTGTTTTCGACAATCAAGATAAGAAGAAGTCGCCCATTGGGTTTGAGGAATATGCTCAGATCAGTGTTACTCGACAAATTATCCTGAAAGGGCCCAGTAAATATCTTATAAATGGACATCGAGCACAACAGCAAACAGTGCAAAACCTTTTCCAGTCCGTTCAGCTCAATATCAATAACCCAAATTTCTTGATTATGCAAGGACGAATTACAAAAGTTTTGAATATGAAAGCAGTTGAAATCCTTGCCATGATTGAGGAGGCAGCTGGGACACGAATGTTCGAGGACAGGAGAGATAAGGCTTTCAAGACAATGGCTAAGAAGGAAATGAAAGTACAAGAGATTACGGAGTTGTTGAAAGAAGAGATTGAGCCAAAGTTGGAAAAGCTGCGGACGGAGAAACGGGCTTTCCTGGATTTTCAACAGACGCAGAACGATTTGGAAAGACTTACAAGAGTTGTAGTGGCGCATGACTATTCGAAGAATCAGAAAAGGGTTGCACAATCAGCCAATTATCTCGAGCTCAAGAAGCAACGGGCGATAGATTTGGAGGAATCGGGAAATCGATTGAAAAGCGAAATATCCTTCCTCGAAGAAGACATCAAACGGGTGAAGGCACAGAGGGATAGAGAACTAAAGAAGGGTGGCAAAGCGCAAGCTTTGGAAGAGGAGGTCAAGAAATACTCCCATGAGTTGGTCCGGCTTGCAACAGTAACGGATCTTAAAAAGTCCAGTATGGCTGAAGAGCAAGAGCGAAAGTTGGCAACTCAAAAGACGGTCTCTGAGATGGAATCTTTACTGAAGCAGAAGACCAAAGTTTACGAAAAACTCCAATCGCAATATGACAAAGCCAAAGAAGATCTAGAGAGGCAAGATTTAGAAGTGGAGACGAAGGAGGAACTTTTGCAGACTTTACAGACTGGTGTCGCATCTAAGGAAGGTCAAGAGAGTGGGTATCAAGGGCAATTACAAGATGCAAGAAATCGATTGAGTCTTGCGTCTACCGAGCAAGAACAAGCCAAGTTGAAGATCACTCATCTGGAAAAGCGAATCAAAGAGGAGGAGCCAAGAGCGAAAAAGGCTAAAGAGCAGAATGCTGGACTGTTGGGTGACCTCGAGGGATTGCGATCTCAAGCTCAGAAACTCGAAAAGGAGCTTCAAAAATTGGGGTTCGAAGCAGGCAGGGAGGACGATATGTACAAGCAAGAATCGACAATTCAACAAAATATCCGAAGAATACGAGAGCAGTCTGACGTTTTGAAACGTAAAGTAGCCAACGTTGATTTCAATTATGCAGACCCTACCCCAAATTTTGACAGATCAAAGGTTAAGGGTTTGGTGGCTCAGCTCTTCACAATCGACAAGAACCACACAGCTGCAGGAACAGCTCTCGAAATTTGCGCCGGTGGCCGATTATATAATGTTGTCGTCGACACAGAAGTTACCGGTACCCAGTTACTCCAAAATGGAAAATTGAGGAAGCGAGTCACCATCATTCCCCTGAACAAAATTGCCGCCTTCCGGGCTTCAGCAGAAAAAATTGGCGCCGCTCAAAAAATCGCCCCTGGTAAAGTAGATCTCGCACTCTCTTTAGTAGGATACGACGAAGAAGTTTCGACAGCTATGGATTACGTTTTCGGAAACACTCTGATCTGTGCAGATGCCGCTACAGCCAAGCGAGTAACATTTGATGCTTCTGTCCGTATGAGAAGTATCACCTACGAAGGTGATTCTTATGACCCCTCTGGTACTTTGTCTGGAGGCAGCTCCCCCAACTCAAGTGGGGTTCTAGTTACCATGCAGAAGCTGAATGAGCTTAACAAGGAACTCCAGTCACAAGAGGCTGAGCTGGCAGATCTTCAGGCTACGATTGCTAGGGAGAAGAAGAAGATGGATCAAGCACGAAATATTAAACAAGAATTAGATCTCAAATCTCATGAAGTCAAGCTCACGGAGGAGCAGATTGGAAGCAATTCGTCCTCTTCGATTATCCAGGAAATTGAGAATATGAAGGCCAGCGTTGTTCAGCTCAAGCAAGATCTTGTGGAAGCAAAGAAGCGACAGGATGAAGCCATCAAGGACATCAAACGTATCGAGAAAGATATGAAAGAGTTTGATAGTAATAAAGATGGCAAGCTCGTTGAGTTACAGAGCTCTCTTGATTCCTTGAGGAAAGCACTTACCAAAAACTCGACGGCTGTCAAAGCACTGCATAAAGAATTACAAAGTGCACAGATGGACACAGAACAGGTTGGAGGTGATCTCTCAAATGCACAAGAACAACTTCAAGAAGTCGAGCAAACGTTGAAGGCTCAGGAAGAGGAGATTACAGGTCTAGTTTCTGAACAGGCCCGGGTGAAGGTCAGTAACCATATCATGATGGCATGTACAGAACTAATTTTGATATAGGATTCGCATGATATTGCACAAGCACATCTTGATGATGAGCGAGCCAAACTGACAGGATTTGACGATGAGTTACATTCTCTTGAGCAAGCATCACGATCAAAAGCTTCTCGCATTACCGAAGAAGGCCTAGAAATGCAAATGCTAGGTCATCAGATTGAGAAGTTTGACAGAGAGCAGCAAGCTGCCGTACAGACAGTGTCGCAGATGGAGAAAGAGCACGCATGGATTGCCGACGAGAAAGATAACTTTGATCGAGCTGGAACTCCCTATGATCCCAAAGGTCAAAATATCGCAGAATGTAAATCTACATTGAGAAATCTTACCGAGCGCTTTCAGGGGATGAAAAAGAAGATTAACCCTAAGGTCATGAACATGATCGATAGTGTTGAAAAGAAGGAAGTGGCACTGAAGAACATGATGAAAACTGTCATTAGAGATAAGAAAAAGATTGAGGAAACCATCAGCAGTCTTGATGAGTACAAGAAGAAAGCTCTGCAAGAGACCTGGCAAAAGGTCAATAAGAATTTCGGGCAAATCTTCGCCGAATTATTACCAGGCAGCTTTGCAAAGTTGGATCCTCCCGAGGGAAAGACTATAGCCGACGGTTTAGAGGTCAAGGTATCATTGGGTAAAGTGTGGAAGCAGAACTTAACAGAATTGAGTGGTGGGCAAAGGTATGGGCAATTTCTTGATCCTTTGGCACGTGTGCATTTGCTAACATACAAATCACCAGATCGCTCGTCGCACTTTCACTCATTATGGCCTTGTTACAATTCAACCCAGCACCCATCTACATTCTCGATGAAGTGGATGCCGCGCTTGATCTATCACACACACAAAATATTGGTCGTTTGATCAAAACTCGTTTCCATGGCAGTCAGTTCATCGTTGTCAGTTTGAAAGATGGCATGTTCCAAAACGCGAATCGGATCTTCCGAACTAGGTTTAGTGAGGGTACCTCGGTCGTACAAAGTTTGACGGCGGCGGATTTCAATTGATTCGATTTGTGTTTGGATCGGGATTGGGGATTAGATAGGCAGGTTGTTCTTGTGCTTGCCTGTTTGTTTCTTGGTTGGATGGGTTGGTGGATAGATTGGTGGATGAATGGATGAACGGATGAAGGCGTTGAGGGGTCACATGCGAGGCGTCTTGGGGTTGGAGCAAGCTTTGGAATAGGGTAGGCTTAATTGATTTGGACGGTGGGGTTGGAGGGGGAGAGAGCGAAATCCCCTGAATTAATGATTATATGAATGAATATACTCGTATATGAGTATAAAGATACGAGCACAGAAATGTTGTCACTTTTTCATATACTCGTAGATATATCTCGGGATGGTTTTGGTGATGTTGCAAAAAGAGGTTTACAAATGAATATATATCTGTCCATCTACGAGTATGAGTATCTTCAATCTATACGAGTATATATATATATGTATACGTGTATTCGAACTCGTAATTCTACATGCTGATGTTAGAGTTATATGCATCGCCCCTTGCTCATTCCAGTTCGATTTCCCGATTCTCTCCAATCATCTTTTATTTTCTCTTTTTCTTCTTACCGAATTGATCTTTATTCCTATTCCTATTCCTATTCCTATTTCTGTTTACCTCTGCGTTCTCACTACTAACCACTCGTAGTAGTATCATTAGTGGAGTTTCCTTGGGGCTGTCGGCTGTTGGCGTTGGTATCGGCGTTGACCCTCTGGTTGTACTTATTTCCTTGTGCTTACTTGTGTTTATGAGTATTTGTATGAGTGTTTGTATGAGTGTTTGTATTACAAGGCTAGACTTGACTTGACTGGATTAGAGTAGAGTAGAGTAGGCTGAGCTGAGCTGAACTGGATTGGATTGGATTGGATTGGACTTAACTGGATTGGACTTAACTTGATTGAGCTAAGCTAAGCTAAAGATCTGGTGGGATCATGTAATTACGAGCATTGCTACTGCTACCCGAGTACTAGTCTACTACTACTAACTTCGCACTAAGGTGCAAATGACGATGATGTCCTCGAGGTTCTCGACTGAAGGTTGAAGGAAGATGGAAGGTGTGTGGTGTGTGGTGTGTGGTGTGTGGTGTGTGGTAGGTATATGGTATATAGTGTTCCCTGAACCTTCCTCCCCTCGTGAGTCGTGCGTGAGTTGTGAGTTTCGAGTCGTCACCCTGCGGCTTGTTGAATGCTGTTGAATATACTCGAGTACAGAGTAGAATTGAAAATGGAATGTGGGAATTGTCTGGATGTGGGATGTGGGATGTAGAATGGGATGTGGGATGTGGATGTGGATGTGGATGTGCGTAGACTCGTAGAGATCGGAAATTAAAGGTTATGGATTTGTGATGGATGGATGAATGGTGAAAAGGGGCATTTGCGGTTAAGGGTTTTCCCATCATGATCATGATCATATGCTTACGAGTACTCAGTCCTCAATACTCGCACTCGAGGACCGAGGTTTGATATGGGTCATTGGAATATCATCATCCCCTTTGGAGAATCGAGAAGGAGAAGGAATGGGTGGGGCTTTGGGAAATAGGGGTCCTGGGGTAGAATCGAGATGAGCGTCCATCGCACATTGATAGAAATCAAGACTCGAGGGCTCGTCCTTTGTTAGAAATCAAGACTCGAGGGCTCGTCCTTTGTTAGAAATCAAGACTCGAGGGCTCGTCCTTTGTCCTTTGTACTCGAGATCAACGTTGATTGATCCGACCTACTCTACTGGTATTAGTGCTACTGTAATCATCAAGACTCTACGATGCCCTCTTTCTAGGTTGGGTCTAATCCCTTTACGGGAAGTCAGTGTGCTCGAGTAATATCAATGCTCACGAATTATGCGATGTTCCTCTGTACCGATCGGATAAGCTTATGTCTCTCTACAAAGTACTCTGCTGAAAATATCATCACACCGTTCAAGAGGCAGGTTCAGGTTATACTCGCACTTACCGGGGTTCATTCATCGAGCGTACAAAGTACGTGGATTCTGTAGAGTTCGTCTAGAAGAAGGGTCCACCAGATCGCTAGTCCCAAACCCATATCTGTGCAGAGTGCAGAGTGCAGAGAGAGAGATCTGTGACACTGAAGAGGTCTGGAAACATAAAGTGGGCAAAATCTTGAGACTTTTGGGGGGGGCGGTACAGTAGGAGACTGGTAGTATTGGTAGCCGAGACCCTGAAATGCATCAGAGAGGATCCGGTGCCGTACTTACCCAGTAGGATGTGAGTGGAGAGGTAGCAAGTAGCATACGTGATATGATTGGTCTGGGTCTTGGTCTGTGTTTTGGTCTTGGTTTTGGAAGAAGGGAAAAGGGAGAAGGGAGGTATCAGGGGAGGGATAGATACAGAGTAGAGGGATAGATACAGAGTAGATAGATAGAGTAGATCGATAGTAGATACTCGAGTAGAACTGCAGAAGGGATAGGAGAGAGGAGAGAGGAGAGAGG
>NGKF01000059.1:43646-57938 GCA_002162555.1 Monilinia aucupariae | reverse complement strand
CATTTCGGGCCTACCACCACCACGTGACCTCGCTTGGAGAGGCATATAAGGAGCCTTTCACTCTCTCTCTTTACAGGACATAGAAGTTTTTAGTTATTTGTTAAAGTATATTGGTTTTTCACCCTTTACCTTTGTTGTTATGTATTGAGTTAGTCGTATTGCACGCTGTTACATTCACTACCCTCCTCCTCTCTCTTTCCTAGCCTCTGATTGGCTGAGTTGTTTGTTGTATTGTTCTTCCCTTCTCGACGTCTTTTTCCTCTCCTTTTTCCCTTTTACACAATGTATATTCTTTCAATCCTATAAACTCAATTATATCTATTTTAGATCTATCCCTATTATATATTCTTTGCAAAATGTACGCAAAAGTTGCAAAATACTTTATATTATAAGCCCTTTTTGCTAAAGCCATAGATCAACGACGACGATATATCACGATACAGCGCTGTATAGCATAAAACATACGTACAAAAGAGATACAAAACGCTCTTTCAAACCATTATAACGGAAACGAGCTTTATTATATTAATGAGGGGATCGCGGATGATCGATAGCGACCATACATAGCAATAAGATTTTCTTTCATCTATTCCTTTTCAAAATCCAATTGAGGAAAGAATTAAAAATATATCGTTTTTCTTTATTATATCCGAAGGGTTTTAACAATCAATAGCTTTTTAAAAGGTTAACGAGTTTTTATAAAAAGTTGAACAACAAATAACAATTTGTTATAAGTATACGACCGTATTTATTAACTTTTTAAAAAGAATTATTAAAACCTTTATTAAAGAAGAAATGCATATTATTACATCGATTCAAAAGGCGATTTTAATGTACATTACAAACGCTTTTGTAACGAGCATAACCATAAGCTCAAAAATCCTTAAAGTATAAAAAGGTATAACAACAATCGAAATGCTTATAATATAAACGGGAATCGTAAAGACTTTCAAAGCTAATAAACTATCGATCATTTTTCGAAACAAAGTTTTTAAAGCAAACTCTACAAAGAAAAACATTGCTAAGGTAATAAAAATAAATAAACGCATTTTTATTAAATACGCCTTTTTCGCGGACCCATATTGCGATAACCCTTTTTTGATTTAAAAAAACCTAATTAAAACTATTTTAAATATCAAAAAGAGAGATATTCTAAAGATAATAGAATGCAAATTAGGTTAAATATTATACCCTAAATCCTTAAAAATAAAGAATGCTTTAATAAAGAATATTTATAGATCAAAAATCTATAAAATCATTAGAATTATACGCTTTAATTTCCTAAAGATGTAATATAACCATTATATATATTTGGTATTAAATACTTTATTTAACATAATTAATAAATAGATTGAAGTTATTGAGAAGATAGTAAAAAAAAAAGCCTGGATCCAAACCAGTATTATTTTAATTAAATGCTTCAAAAGTTTTGGAAATAGTATGGAGAATGTTTGAGTAATTAGTTTTATTATCTCGACCGTTTTTTTTCGTTTATTTGGAGTTACCCCCTTTTCCACTTTTTTATTTTCCCGTAGCCAAATGGAGCTTTACAAATAAAGTTGTTAAATTTATTGTAATATCTATTGTTGTATAAGATTTATATAATACAATAATTGTAATATTGCAAAAGCTAAGTATTAAAAATTGATATACAAATTATGCCCGGCGTTTGCGAAATGTAACGGATATTACAATTCGTTTCCAACAAAATACAAAAGTTGTTTGTTAACGTTTTGTAGTATAATTGAAAATAAACTATAATATAATTTAATTAAAGCTTAAATAGAACTAATCCGCAAAAACAATCAAGCAATTCAAAAAGTATGCGTTTCAAAAACAACTATATACATTATATAAATAATATATATATTCTAAACAAAAGCTCAAAACTTTTAAATGTTCCAAAGTATACAAAGTTTTATATAGCTAAACGCCGTTTAAACCCCAGCGTTTATCCGCATCGAGATTTAGATATTAGCGATTTTGAAGGAAATAAACGATAACGTTAAATGTATAATAGATACGGCAATATTATAAAATAAAGCATTAAAACATTTTAAAGCAATTTTGGATTAAATAAACTTAAAGCTTTTGTTATAAAACAATATGTGTAAAGCTTATATTAAAGATATAATAAATATTAACAATAATAAAACCGCGATGATCATACAATTAATTAAAGCTATTGATTTTATTAATAAATAAAAGCTTGGATTGGTATAGTAATGAAGATCGCGAAGATAATCCAACCTTATATATAACAATAATATAAGCAAATGTAGAAAAAGGAGCAAAAGTATATAATATTCTATTTCAACTTATTTACAAAAACAAAGCGGATATAATCTATATTCAAAAACCCTAAAGCTTATCGGGCATTAAAATATAGAATTATTCGGTATACAAATGCTATGCTCTTTACGATTCATAGGAATTAAAGGGGGCAATCGAAAAAAAAAATCGAGCAATTAAAAATTATATTATACATACAGCAAAAAGCCGTAATACAAATATAACAATAATGTAATGAATATTGTAAAAATGTAATATAGTTTAAAGTAAACGACTACCATATAATTAATATCTACTATAAACACAATATTACAATAATAATACATTATATAATAAATATTACTCCGATACATTATATATTGATCAAAAAGGATTTTAATACGAAATACAATATTTATAAATCAAAAGTATTATCGATTATTTAAAAAGCTTTGTTTGCTAATTGGTTACAAGATACCAATATAGATTTTATTAGCAAAGTAGGGATATTTATTTATTATATAAAATATGTAATTGATTTTATTTTTTTCAATATACTTTTTATAGAAACAATAATACATTGGGATATAGATTGCGGATCGAATTATTATATGCAAATCATTACTATTTTAAAGCGAAGTATAATATTTAATAAACGCATTGAATATAAAGTTATCAAAAGCGGTTTATATATATTTATTAATTTAATGAAAAACAAAGTATATTAATTGCCGAAAGTCGGAAATATTGTTATGAATATCAAATTGGAAATAGCTACAAAGCAACTTATTAATCTATTTCAATGATCGATATAAATTATAGGGCGATTAGCAAACGATTAGGCATAATCAACGTTTTAATGAATCAATAAAAATGCAATAGTGTATAGCTTATACAAACGCTTTAATAAGACTCTTAAGGATAAGAAACGGATGCTTATTGTAATGCGCAAAGCGAAAAAAAAATATTAAAGAAAAGTAATTGATAATGTATTGAATGATATAAACTTGTATAAAATAATAAACTGATATAAAACGGCCCTTTCCCTTAAAGCTCTACTATTTATAATTAACGATCAATCGATCGAAGGTATAAAGGAGAAAGTATAAGCTTTATTAAATAAAGTATTGTATAGATATAATAATATTGACGATTTAAAAGCGGATTCGATATTAGAAAGTTATGTTTTTACTTTTTTTTGGAATATTATTATATCTCTCGAAAAAGTGAAATGAAATATTATTAAAGTTTCAAATACTTCGCCAAAAGTTAACAAAATTATAGTTAAACTTTTGAAAGCTTATTAAAATAATATTAAGGAATATTTACGCGATTTTTTCGAATATTGTTTCAAAAAGAACTATTTCCTTAAAATCTAATGATTAGCCAAAGTAATAATGCTATTTAAAATCGACAAAAGAAATAAAAGCTTCATACGCTCCTAATATCCGATAACCCTACTATCCTGCGTAAACAAAGGTTTAGAATAAACTATTATAAAACGAATAATATGGACATTGTTAATACATAATACACTAAACCTTCAATATTACAAAGCTTTATCTAAACAATTGACTATGAACCTAATTATGGCATTCGTATACGATATAGAATGCGCTTTTGCTAGGAAACGGGAAATCATATTGATTACAATGAACATTTAAAGTGTATTCGACGCATTGCTACTCTAACGGTTATTAAAAAGGATATAAGATTAAGATTGGCTTATAGTTCTTTTGAAATTGATTTGATCGTTTTTATAGGATCGCAAAATGATGATTAAGCTAAAGGACGCGTATACGGACAAATTGCAAGTATAATACAATACTTTTTAAAGCTTATCTTTATTTCCAATGCTTTATATACTTTATTTAATAGAACTTTTAAACCAGGACTAAACTTTTCGCTTTGGGTATACGAACAATATCGCGTTTTACAAAATAAACAATATATTGGAAAAGAATATTATAACGATTACACAAAATATACAAAGAATTAAAGCATAAGAATAAACTAATAAAATTGCCTTTACACTAGAAAAGTTGGAGATGATATATTTTACTTATAGATATTATGTATACATCTCGAAAACTATTATTTTTCCTATACTAACCATATAATTTATAATAAGCGTATCGAATGATACAAAGCAATTAGTGTTAAAATGGTTAGAAATATAGCTTGATTATAAGCTTATATTCAAAAAGTATATTGCGGAACGAATGGAAAAGGTATAGAAAATAATATTATATATTAAACACTTTGCCAATATGCAATATAGGCTTTTTACAGCCTCTTTACGAAAAGCCACTATTATATGCGTTTTGCCTTTGTTATTATATAGGGCAAAAACATAATACCCGGGATAAACGAGATTAAACGCAGGTAGCGGCTATTTACAAAGCATTATAGTAAGCATCTGTATAGGGTCATGTATAGCGAAAGCGAACAAAGTAATTAATATAGTAACAAAAGGTATATTACTAATTTAAAGAACTATGCTTATAATGATTGGTTTACACAATATGAGCCTTTCGCTTTACGAAGTAGTTTTAGAATATATTCGTATTAATATAACTTTTCGATTTAAAAGATTAAATGTATATCACTCATTTACTATACGCTTAATTGTATCAAAGCATTATATGTAACGCGGTATAAGGCTATAAATAGCGGACCGGCTACTCCCAAAAACGTTTTGTTTAATCTTTTCCCTTTTGCATTATACCCCCAGATATAGAATGGATTTTACAAAAAGGATAAACAAGGAAATAACAGCGAAAAGCTTTATTGATTAATAGAATGTTTTACTCTCTAATACAATTATTATCTTTTCCAATAGATTCAAATCGTATAATAACGTAAGCAAATATATAAACTACGATTACGCGATTTATTAAGGATAAGATCTTATTATTACTAGCAAAAATACAATTAATATATTTTCGTACGTTTTCGATATAAAAGCGATAAGCGTTTTGAAAAGGCTATAAAAAGCGTTAATGTTACTAGTTACTATAGATATACAAAAATGACTTTATATCGATAATATTTCGGTAATATAATACAAACGCGCGAATACTTCGAATACTTTATAATGGGCGTTTTTAGAAAACCATAAATTTATTAATCAATACGCGATTAAAATATAATGGTTCTTTAAATACTAAAGGATTATTAGCAACAAAGCAACGAATAAACTAACAAACGCGGGCGCGAAAAGTAATATAATAGATTTAAAGCTTATCGCACAACCAATGATTAACGGGATAGGTTTAATAATATAAGATTTAATCTGTAATACAATAAACAATTGATAAAACAAAAACGAGTTTATGTTAATAGAAAAATATTGTAAATAGCAATTGGATTATATATTTAAAAAGTCTATAAAGCTTAGATTTGCTAAATTAACATTATATAAATTATTAACGCTGCGATCTAAACATAGCGATTTTAAGACTTATCATAAGCGTTTCAAATACGAAAACGTAGAGATTCATTGTTTATGCGATAGAGCTAAAACCCTTAAGCATTTTGTCTTTTGCAAAATCTTTATTAAAAGGTTCTATTTATAATTACTTAAACCTGCCCGCTTATTAGTAATTGTTTAGAAAGAGCATAATTATATATAACAACTTTTCGCTTTTTTAAAAGAATTTAAACGTTTTATTGCAATAATACAATACTTTACGTTTTATAATCGAAAGCTTAACAATACCCTGGATAGTATTTAATATAACGTTTTATTCGATCTTTTCCTTACCCTCCCTCCCCCTTTTTTATCCTTTGCTTCATCTCGAAGTTTAATTTAAAACGCGATTTATAAAGCGCGATACAATACTTTATACAACAATACAAAAACTACAATTTAACGTAACAATTGCTTTTTTAGCGTTTTTTAGCAATACAATTATTATACAATCCAATACTTATTTTTTTTAAATATAATAAACAAAAGCTAACCTCTTTAATACAAAACATTCCTTTAAACAATGAAAAAAGGCTGCTTAATAAAACTAGAGTTGTAAAAGACCGCTAGAAGAAGATAGCTTTAATGTTTTAATCTAACGATATTGTATAATATATACCTAAATAGTAAGCTCTTGGGTTTATAACCCATTAGTGTATCACCCGTCTCTAATACCCTTCGGGAGATCAAGAGTTTAGCTAGCTTACATAGACGTTAAACATAATAAATAAATAAATAAATTTGCAAAATGTAAACATATCTTTAGTAATACAATATCAATAATTCATTTTTCTTCTATTTCAAGTTTTTAATCTCTAATTGAACCAATTGTTTTGGTATATCTACAACCTTCGATAGAAATCTTTTCATCATTAGCTTTTTTAATTCGATAACCTTTTTTTATATAACAAATATTGTTATATCCAGAATCGCTTTGATTTTTGGTATAGAATCAATCCATAATTCCGCTTTTTTTTTGTATAATATATCTATCGTTTTTAAAAAACTGAATGGTAATGAAGATGTTCTTTCTAACATTTCGAAATTGTATTTTAGCTTGTTTAACTATCTTTTTGCTGAATGAGAACCGTTAAATTTTCTTAATAATATAAATGTTGGTGTAATAAGTAAAACAACCATAATTGTTAGATTTAAAGCTTTCAAATGTACCACAAAATCCTCTAGGTTTATTTGGAATAGAACTTCGAATAATAATCGATATAATTGTTAAACGAAAAAATAAAATTGAATTATTTCTTTTATAGTTTTAATTTTATGAATCAAATAAAGATTGATATAAAGTATTGGTTTGCTATATTAAACCCTTGATTTTATCTTCAAATTGGAATGTATAGATATAAAATATATATAATAAAGATTAATGTAATATAAATGTTTTATGAATACTAATGTAATAAATTGTATAATCTGTTGTTCACTCTAAAAGTTAAATTTGTTAATTTTCGTTGTTTTTAAACTTTTTATTTTGGTAAAGAAAGTCGTTAAATTTTAATTTTTTTTAAGGCTTTATATGTACATTTTATATTTAATGATAAAGATTATATCAATATAGTTATTTTTTGAGTTGTTTTCGATGGTGATTTTCGTATCTGATTTTTTGATTTTTTTTTTCTAATATCGATGGATTTGATGATATTTGTGATGATTCTTTTAATGGATTTCTTGATTCTTTTAATAGTTTATAAATCTCTTCTTGATGATGCTAAACAAAAGAACAATAGAATGATATCTTGATTTCTGTTTTGTATTGTATATTATCTATTGATTATTTCGAGTTGATATTTACAATCTTTTGATGGTAATGTTATAATATTATTTTGTGATTTTCGTTTATATTGAAAGGGGTTGTGTTTTCGGTATTTTTTTATTGATTATATATAAGATTTTTTTTTTTTTTTTAATAGAATCTATTGTTTTATTAGATTATTATCCAATAATTTGATTTGATTAAAAGATAATGATCTATTTTTGTTTCACGTTTAAAAGACCAGAAATTGAATTTTTTTAAAGAAAAAAAGTGGGATGTATTATTATAAAAGATCTAAATGGGTTAGGCCCTATTTATATATAAGGAAGCTAAGCTAAATGGGGTAAGAACCACCATAATAAAACACCTGCTATTTCTGTTGTATCAATGGTATTGGGCATGGTGTCTTCCCTAGCAAAAGCATCAATGAAGATCGTGTCACGGAGTGCAAACTAAGGATCGAGTTGAAATAGTAGATTTCTATGAGGAAGGCAAAGTAGAATCCTTCGCAGGATTCTACTTATCTAGACAGGTTTAGCATAGTGCACGAACTCTAGGTTCGTGGCTTTGTTGACGCTGCAAGAGCTACAGAAGCCTTTCTTCTGGCCCCGCTTCTGGCTCTTAACAGGACGAAGGCTTCGCAATTTGAGCTGTTTGGCGCTGTGTCCCAGGCATGGAATAGAGGGGTTAGTCGTTGGCATTAACATAAATAGTTTCATTAGATAGTTTCAATTACAACTTGAGCCGTTTTTACATTATAGAATTCTGACATAAACGCCATCCATTGTACTCATTATACTCAATGTTACGGGGCTACTACGCTTATCCGATAAATAAACACCTAGCCCTTGCTTATCGTATATGAGGCTATACGATATAGATACTATACTTTGTAAATTAGTTAGTCTTTCGTAACTTCTTGAACTAATTACGTCTTAGTTATAAATGTAATTGATTAAAAGTAAGACTCTTGATACTTTTGTTAATATTAATCACAAAAAGGTTTTCATATGAAGTTTAAATTATAATTAATACTTGTATTATCCACACTCTCACGATTTGAAATTCACTCGAACTACCGGTAAACTTTATCCAATGATCTAGTGGCATCGAATGGATACGCGTACTCAAGATACTTTAAACACGGCCAATTTCGGTAAAGCTCACTGTCCATTCAATGACAACAATGAATGTCACGGGTCACCCTCGCTCCATGTAGCCTAGCTTTCCTTACCGAGTGGTTTCCATTCCTTGCTGCTGACCAGGGCATGCGAGCCCCACCTTAGGAGAGGAAACGTGTTCTTTTCCTGGGTATGCCTCAGGCAGGCTCGATGGATGCTTGACACCGGTATATAGGGAAAGGGCACGCGCTGAGACCATATCTATGTCATGGACCATTCCACCCTTTTGCCTCTCGATTCCACCACGATATATACTGTCTATATCCAACGAGAGCCATATGTTCGATACGGCGCGTCCTTTTGGCATGACAGTTATGAGCCCGGTTAGCTCTTCATCCTGCCACAACTTCGCTATCGCTTGAGTCTGATATTTTCACGTTTTTCATACTCTTTTTACCACTTCAACACTTTCAAATTCTACCTTCAGTTTTTATCCAAACTCTACCATTTTCACTATAGCGTTTGTTCCCGTCAAGCTCAACACTAGCGATGATTGGCCAGAGTGGTATATCGGATTACAAAGTCTCTGTGCCTCATACAACCTTTGAAGCATTTGAAACCTTGATACTAAGTTTCCATCCGGTCAAGAGCTTGTTGACTGGTTGACGATCCCCGAGCCACCTCCTTCTACTCTTGAAATGGTGGCTAATCAACTTAATCGCGAGATAACCGCGAAATACTTCAAGGAAATGGCCGAATACGAATCTGCTATCGCAAGTCTCACCGTAGACGTTGCTATGGAAGGAGCACCTGAATCGAAACCTCCTTCTTTGATTCGATCCGCGAACCCTATCTACGTGACTCCGAAGGATGCCCTGGAGGAGTATACGATTCGGAAAGCTGATTATCGCAATCATCGGGAGGAGTACAACTCAAAATACAAGAAATACAGGGATATATACGTTTGGATAACTTCAACAATCAACTTTGTGTATCTTATGGATTTGCAGATGAGTGCAAATGATGGCCGCACACTTCGTCAAATCATAGGCCACCTTAAATCTCGTCTTTGCCCTACCAACGACCAGACAATTACAAGAGTTCAGGAGGATTATCAAAGTGTTCTTGCATCTGCCGCCGTCGCTCGCACAAGTGGTATAAAGTGGGCTCAGGAATGGTGGATTGCCTACCGTAAGGCGGTAATCTACGATATCCCTGACGTCAAGGGACCACTCGCTATCAGAACCTTCCTCGCAGCTATCAAGAAGTTCGATCCAAGCTGGTCTGACGCTAGAATGAAGGAAAGCTAAGTTACATGGATAGAGGTTACCCGTGACAAATATATCATCTGCTTTGTTGGATTCATATGCAGCTAAAGTTCGAGAAAAGAGGCTGCTAGATGTGCAAGTCAACATCTGCAATTCGTTTGAATGCAACCCTTTGGCACGAGTAAACGCGGTTTCGACTGCTTTACTAAACTATCAAAGGGAAGTATAGCCATGGCATAAGGCTCCTACTTCTGAAGGTGCTTCCACAAGAATGTCTGTGGTTACAGAGGACGACGATGGCGTTGCACAGAAGTTCGAAGACGATACAGATGAACCTGTTGTATTTGCTGACGAACCTGCTACGGAAACAGCTGCTCCACCTGTCGCGATCAAGAAAAAGAAGAAGATTATAAAGAAAGTTACCAAAGGCAAGGGTGTGTCTAGAGCAGGTCCAGCAAGTGTATCGGTAGGTGACAAACTTACGAAGCATGAGATGTCTGTTCTGGAGTCCGTTGTCTACTTTATGTCCGAGGCTTGCCCAGGGTCTTCCAAGGGCTTAGAAGAGGCCGTCCTGAATTCCATTCAGAATAAGAATGTACACAACGAAGATGTGCGTCTTATAATTGACACAGCCTCAGCAGATCTTACCAACACGTATACAATCAAATCGCATACATTTCTAAGATTGATAAAGATCGAGAAAAGCTACCCATAGTAAAGATTCTTTTAAATGATCAAGGTCCGATAGAAACGATTTCAGATAGTGGTTTAACTATCAATATGATGAATAACAAACTATGTCTAGCTTTGAATCTTTCGATGAGCTCAATTAACATAAGTGTTGTTGGCATTGATACAATCGAATCAAAACTCATGGGCATTTGTAGAAATGTCAAAGTTTCTTTGGGCGGTATTACGAATATGGTTAGCATCTACGTAATGAAGAATGCTCGGAACAAGCTTTTGCTAGGTATGCTATGGTTCATCGTTGGCGAAGTTACGTTTAACTACCAATACAGCTCTTAGTACATTGCAATTATTGATGATGATGGCGAACATCGAGCAAGTGTTTGGTGCGGCGGGCAAGCATCACAAATGGCTTACGATAGGCATTTCACCGATATCAGCGAGGAAAACTAGATTCCGGTATGTGCAGTGGGCAATGTGACGCTTGTGCCGTAAAAGAGCTGTTTGAAACAGGGTCAAAAGAGTTCTTAGAATTTACTACTGAGTGCTATACTACGAAGAAGATGCTGATATGTATACACTATACGCACGTGCACGACAAGTGCTTGCCAGTCGAGCACGTGAGCCGGAATGTCAGGCACGTGAGCCGTGACAGCGTGCACGTGCGCCGGAACGGCGGTCATGCCGGCCGGACGTCAGAAGCGTGACAGATGGCGTTCGATGAGTGCTATGAGTTGTTAAGTCCGGAACTGCGAGAATGGTTAGAGGAATATTGATTCATCTGGAACCAATTGAGGATGGTGAGGTTACCTTCAATGGCACTACCCTCCGGCACTATTATCACCGACTTGCCTCCTCAAATAGTTGGTTTGATAGAGGTAGTAGACCACGAAGAGGCTCGAGCCAATTTTACAAGGGAGAGGGGAAGGGTATGAGGTTAGATTCGAATTTAGGCTTAGGTCTAGGTTTAGGGTTGGAATAGGTTGTTTGTGTGTGCCAGGTTGTGTGGATGGATAGGTTGCTTGTGTCAACTCAACAAAGGTGTGGGAAGGAAGGGTGAATCAATTCGATCTTATTTCGTGGTTATTTCGTACGGAATTCGTTGATCTCTACAGCCTACGACCTTCGTCACATTATTATAAACTCCTCAAGATAAGAAATTGAGTACTCATACGCATACGATCATGTCATACGCATACTCCGCTTGCTCCTAGCCTAGGCACTTGCACTTGCACTTGCACACGCGACACGCACCCGCTCTTGCCTCTGTATTCCATCTGTTTGGATTGGCGTTATTGTAAAAGAGCAAAAGCAATGCAGGACGCTCCCTCAAACGGCGGAAGGAGGCTGCCCAACAAAGCTAGAGTTGTGAGAGATCGCCGGGAGGAGGCGATCTCAGTGCTTCAACCTAGCGACGTTGTACAATACGTACCTAAGTGGTGAGCTTTTGGGCCTTCGGCCCATTAGTGTATCACCCGTCTCTAGTACCCCTCGGGAGGTCAAGAGTTTAGCTAGCTTACATAGACGTTAAACATAATAAATAAATAAATAAAAGAGCAAAAGTTAAAGGGTGGAAACAACACAAAAGGAATGGCCTTCTGGGAAAGAGCAATACAATATAAGAGGAGTAGGGGCTAGTGTCCAGGTTAATAGTTATTAACGACGGAAAAGGAAAGGACAATCAAGATAGATAATCTAGGTCATAACGGATACAAATAACAATCAGGAAGGTGATGGGAAAACTCAATAAAGCATAATATAACATGTTAGAAGCTAAGGTACAAAGTGAGAGCCGTATACATACTCCTTGTGCCAGGCGAGGTTACGTGATGGTGTTGGGTCCGAATGGTCGTAGCCATTCTGCTGTCTTACATTATCTCTTTTTCTTTCACTTCTTTTTGATCTAATGGAAGCTCTCTCACTCGCTGTTGCGGACTTACAATCCGAGGTCGCTCGCCCGGCAACACGATGATATTGTCCTACTATGATCCCTTGCTCTCAATCGAGGCACTACTTCTCGTCCCAAACCTTCTCTTCCTGATCCGGAGAAATTCGGTGGCAGCATGCACAAATACGATACTTGGTTGCCTTCGACCAAAGCTAAACTACAGGTAGATGGCACGTCTATTGGCGACTCTATCGCTCAATTTTACTACGTTTACCTCAACCCCTTCAACTATATGAACTCCGACCCACCGACCGATAACAAGCAGAGAGAGATCAACACCACCAACGTCACGTCCGATGGCCCCTACCTGTTCCCCAAGAGAAGCCAGTTAGGACAGCTACTTGATCCGAACGGGAAGGGGGTGTTCCTACTGGTGATTATCGTCGACAACTTTGTTATGGGGTGCAACGAGTTCAAATTGTCGACGACGTAGATAAACGCGAACTTCAAGGAGCTCGCCAAGAGATAGCTATATTTGCTTCTGAAGAACTTCAAGGTTCTACCAGATAGATTTGTTGATGATGCCCAGAACTACGTGACCACCTTCACCGAGTTCTGCGGGGATATGGGCGAGAAGATGGAAAAGGCTTACAGAGTCGTTCAGGGTATGCTAGCTGTTGTCGAAGGAGATCGTGGTATCTATGAGGCTGAGACCATGCCAGTGGCGACCCTGTTGATGAGGGAAGACGGCTCCTCGATGATGCAGCATGTGTACAGCGCCATGAAGATGGGATCCGACCTATCTGGACAACCAGCCCAATCTGAACCCGTTGATCATCGTCAAATCCATCAACAAGCTCCTTAACAACAGGCTGCTGATCATGGAAAACCGGCAGAGGCTGTTGGTCTATCCGCAGATCGATACGGCGAACAATTTGATCTTGTTTATCAACACTTGCTCCTGGTCTCGATAGTCATAGCGAAGTTTGTGATGATGTTCATCATGGTCGTGACATCCATCAATCGTAACTTCAAGCCATAGTGCCCCCACAGCTCTTCAACGACATCGATCCTGATAACCCTCTCGACTATACCACGATCCTCGACCAGCTCTCTCGCGTCTACGATAATCCGAACAAAGTACAAAAGGCGGAGGATAGGTTGTTTTCACTTAAACAAGGCATAGATTCGTTACACACATACATTGCGAAGTTCGAAAGAACTCTCTACGAGGCTCGCGGTTAAATTTGACCCGACTCGGACCCTGACTCGGACCCTGGCAAGTCTCGCTTGGAACACGTATTCCCTCGTATCCGCGCACCGGAGTTCTCCCTCAAAAAGCGCGCGAGTTACGATCGTGATGTACGAAAGGTAGCCCGGCCGGCGCAGCCACTGCTCCGGTTCGCGTGTTTAACGCTCCGGCTTACGTGCTCGATTAGCGAGCACGTGCGTTCTATGTAAATTATATAAAGGAGCGTTGTTCCGTAGTTAGGTAGAACAGTGGTAAATTCTAAGGAAGTTTTTGACCCCGTTCATTCAACTCTTTTACGGCACAAGCGTCACAGGCATTGCGGAAGATCAACAATCGTCGGATTCGTCGATTGAAGAGGAGGCATTTGATCGACGAGTGGAGGAAATGGAAGAGGAGATTGTCGACGGCCGCTACTTCTATGAACATCAGGAGGAGGCCGCCGAGTCAACTAGTGCTTGGCATTTGGCTGAGAGCACGTTCGCTAGTTAGACTAGCATTATACTTTGAGTTCAACTTTTGTACTTAAGTCATTCTTTTAGAGCTCGGGACGCGCTCTATTGAAGGG
>NGKF01000059.1:26256-36531 GCA_002162555.1 Monilinia aucupariae | reverse complement strand
TTATTACGATTATTACGATTAATACGATTAATACGATTAATACGATTATTACGATTATTATTATTATTATTATTATTATTATTATTATTATTATTATTATTAATATTATTAGTATAAATTTATATAACCCATAACCGTAACCCTAACTCTTATTCTAAGGAATTTTTGTATGGTCAACATCGATGCTAACCATTTTTGATAGGGGTAGTGCTAATCATAGTAAATTTACTAATTTGGTTAATACCCTTTATTTTATAATTCATTTGAGATATTATAAAAATTTTATAATATATTATAGATTAATTTAGTTAAATAATTCAAATTTGAAAACTATTTTAAATTATCTTTAATATTGATAGAATATTACAAATTCTATTAAATTTCAAATTTTGAAGGGTTATATATTGATCAATTTGAAATCGTATTTTATATATTATAATTTCTAATATTGATAGTATCAAAATTTGCTAATCGACGAATCAAATTAAAACAAAGAGATAATAATTAAATTACAAAGTAATATTGATTAAATTATAAAGTAATATTGATCAAACTATAGGGTAGTATTGATTACAATTCTAATTTTAATTTTAATCCTAACTTTTATTTTAAGGAATTTTTGTATGATCAATATCGATATTAACTATTTTTGATAAAGATAATATTGATTATAATAAATTTATTAGTTTGATTAATATTTTTTATTTTACAATTCAATCGAGATATTATGAAATTTTTATAATATACTATAAGTTAATTTAGTTAAATAACTCGAATTTGAAAACCGATTTAAATTATCTTTATTATTAGTGGAATATTATTAGTTTTATTAAAAATCTAATTTTAAAGGGTTATATATTGATCAATTTGAAATTATACTCTATATACTATAATTCCTAGTATTGATAGTATCAAAATTCGCTAATCAACAAATCAAATTAAAACAAAGAAGTAATAACCAAATTATAGAGTAATGCTAACCTTAACCTTAACCCTAACCTTAACTTCAACTATATTATAATTATTATATTTTAAAATCATTAAAATGATTTCGATAAAAAATTAAAATCTGTAATTCGTTTTTAAATATCTTTAATATTAATACGATTGATATAATCAATATCATTATTATAATTAATACACATTAACTATACAGTTTATAATCACTTCATTTTTTTGCGACGACGATATATCACGATACAGCGCCGCATAATATAAGATATATATACGAAAGAGATACGAAGCGCCCTCTCAAGCCATTATAATGGAAACGGGCTTTATTATATTAGCGAGGGGATTGTGGATGGTTAACAACGATCATATACAACAACGAAACCCTTTTTCGTTTACTTTTCTTTAAAATCGAATTAAGGAGAGATCTAAAAATATATTGCTTCCCTTTATTGTATTTAAAGGGCTTTAACAATTAATGGCTTTTCAAAAGATTAATAAGCTTTTACAAAAAGCTAAACAATAAACAATAATCTACTACAAATATACAATTATATTCGTTAATTTTTTAAAAAGGATTATTAAAATTTTTATTAAAGAAAAAATACATATTATTATATTAATCCAAAAAGCAATCCTAATATATATTGTAAACGCTTTTATAATGAGCACAATCATAAATTCAAAAATCCTTAAAATATAAAAAAATATAACAACAATCGAAACGCTTATAATGTAAACAGGAATTGTAAAGATCTTTAAAATTAGCAAACCATTAATCATTCTTTAAAGCAAAGCTTTTAAAGCAAACTTTGCAAAGAAAAACATTGTTAAAATAACAAAAATGAATAAATGCATTTTTATTAAATATGTTTTTTTTGCAGGTTTACATTGCAATAGCCTTTTTTTAATCCAAAAGAATTTAGTTAAAGCTATCCTGGGTATTAAGAATGGAGATATCCTGAAGGTGATAAAATGCAAATCGGGTTGGGTATTATACCTTAAATCCCTAAAGATAAAGAACGCTTTAATAAAGGATATTTACAAATCAAAGATTTATAAAATCATTAAAACTATACACTTTAATTTTCTAAAAACGTAGTATAACCATTGCATATATTTGATACCAAATATTTTATTTAACGCGATTAATAAACGGATCGAAATCATTAAGGAGATAATAAAGAAAAAGGCCTAGATCCAAACCGATATCACCCCGATTAGATACTTCAAAAGTTTTGGAAACGATATAAAGAACGCTTAAATAATTAGTTTTATTACCTCAACCGCTCCCTTCCGCCTATTTGGAGCTACCCCTTTCTTCACTTTTTTACCTTCCCGCAGCCAAATAAAGCTTTACAAACAAAACTATTAAACTTATTGCAATATCTATTATTACACAAAATTTATATAATGTAACAATTGTAATATTGCAAAAGCTAAACATTAAAAACTAATATACAAACTATATTCAATATTTGCGAAATGCAACGAATATTACAATCCGTTTCCAGTAGGATACAAAAACTATTTATTAGCGCTTCGCAGCATAGCTGGAGATAAACTATAATGCAATTTGATTAAAGCTCAAATAGAATTAATCCGTAGAAACAATCAAACGATTCAAAAAGTATACGTTTTAGAAATAGTAATATATATTGTATAAATAGTATATATATTCTAAACAAAGGCTTAAAACTTTTAAGCGATTTAAAGTACGCAAAGCTTTATACAATTAAACGCCGCTTGGACCCCGGCGTTTATTCATATCGAGATCTAAATATTAGCGATTTCGAAGGAAGTAAACGATAACGTTAAACATATAATAGATATAGCGATATCGCAAAATAAAGCATTAAAACGCTTTAAAACAACCCCAAATCAAATGAACCTAAAGTTTTTATTACAAAATAATATGTATAAGGCTTATATTAAGAATATGATGAATATTAACAACAACAATACTACAATGATTATATAATTGATTAAAGCTATTAATCCCTTTAATAAGTAAAAGCCTGAACTAATACAATAACGAAAGCCGCAAAAATAATTCAATCTTATATATAACGATGGTATAGGCGAATATAGAAAAAGGAACAAAAGTATATAATATTTTGCTTTAACTTGTTTACAAAAACAAAGCGAATATAATTTATATTTAAGAACTTTAAAGTTTACTAAACACCAAAACATAGAATTATTTAGTATACAAATACTATACTCTTTACAATTTGTAAAAATCAAAAAGAGCAACCAAAAAGGAAATCGAACGATTAAAGACTATGTTATATATATAGCGAAAAGCCGTGATACAAATGTAACAACTGTCACGCTCTAACGTTACTCCGTTCCGGCTAACCGGGTGGCGCCTGGCTTGGCACGTTACGCGAGGCGATTCGTGTATATAACTCTTTTACTTCGTAGTCTTCGTTCTGTAGTTTATAATTCTAAATGTTAATCTCAAATAGCTTACAACCTTCGTTACATTATTATAAACTCCTCAAGATAAGAAATTGAGTACTCATTTGCACACGCTCACACATACGCACACTCCGCTTGCTCCTGCCTAGGCTCTTGCTTTTGCACACGCAACATACTCTTGCTCTTGCCTTTGTAATCCTCTCGCGCTTGGATCGACGTTATCTACTTTTTTATACACTCTTTTTCTTCCACTTCTTTTGATCGATAAAGAAGCTCTCTCTTCGTCCGCCAGCGCGATTAGCTCTCTTCGTTTGCCAGCGCAAATAATCCATTTGTAGCTCACTCCTTTCGTCCGCCAATACGATTAGCTCTCTTTGCCCGCCAGCACAATACAAGCCTACACTTTGAGATCGCTCTCTTCCGCAATTCAATTTGCTAATCTTTTCGACGATTGTCTTTCCTTCGATCACCCCAACGATACCTAAAAGCCTTGATTCGCATACCTCAATTTAATCCACGTTCCTTGATCACTCAATCCTCGATTCCTTCGATCGATTTGCGGTTCGACAATACGCTTCGCGGCTCTTCCAACTTAACGATTATACAGAATCCTACTCTACAATATTCAGCTTTGAGCTCAAGTATTGAAGGATTCAAGAATGTATACTAGAACACTCTTTTTGTCGCCTAGCACTCTTCTAGCTATGATCACTCTATTTTAATCGACACCTCTCTTTTCACTCGTTGTTACGATCATTTTTCGACCTACTACTATCTCTTCAATCTTTACGATCCTCGTTCAGCTCACTCTCTTTCTCTCGAATCTACAATATATACAATGGAAAGCTAATTTGGAGAAAGGGAATACATATACATACACAGGATCTTCGAATCGTATTGATACTACTTTGTTTTCCTCCTCTGGATCATACGATATTTCAAGTTCAAATATCTTGTTTTATTTTGCCTATTCTCTTCTCCCCTCACTTGTTCCTATTCCTGATTCGATGGATCGACTCTCAACTGAATCGCACGCAATAATCACCTAATTCAACTTAAATATCCACTTCAATTTACATTCCATACTCTCCGCAAAACTCGCATAATCAACCAATCGCGTTCCTTGCATATACGCATAGTATACTTGGTATGCCGATTCCTTGTTCCAATGATTAATCCCTCACTTAGCAACCGAGTTTTTCCTAGGGTAGGCCCTTATTAGTATTGTTATTATTATTCCATTTAAATGGGATTAGATTTGTATGGTTGATAAAGTAAAGTATAGTAGATTGGTATTTTCGAAGCACGGGAAGGAGATTAATGGCCCGGCATTCCGTGGTATTCCGAACAGTAATCGGTTTGATAATTTCGGTTAGAATAGAGTTTTTCTTATTATACCCTGAGATTTCAACTTATAGCTTAAATCGTTCGTTTACAAGCTCAAGGCGAGCTCTACAAAAGAAAGGGGTAGTATCACACTCTAACGTTACTCCGTTCCGGCTAACCGGGTGGCGCCTGGCTTGGCACATTACGCGAAGCGATTCGTATATATAACTCTCTTACTTCGTAGTCTTCGTTCCGTAGTTTATAATTCTAAGTATTGATCTCAAATAGCCTACGACCTTCGTCACAACAACGATATAATAAACGTTATAAAAATATAGTATAGTTTAAAATAAACGGTTACTATATAGTTAATATTTATTATAAATCTAATACTATAACAATAATATATTATATAACAAGTATCACCCTAGCGCTTTGCATGCTGATTGGAGAGGACTTTAACGCGAAATACGATATTTACAAATTAAAGGTATTATTAGCTATTCAAAAAGCTTCGCTTATTAATTGATTATAAGATATTGATATAAACTTTATTAGCAAGGTAAAGATACCTACCCATTGTATAGAGTATATAATTAATCTTACCTTCTTCAATATACCTTTCGCAAAAATAGTAGTGCATTGGGATATAGATTGCGAATCGGATTATTATATGCAGATCACTATTATTCCAGGATAAAGTATAGCATTTAACAAATATATTGAATATAAAGTTATCGAAAGCGATTTATATATATTTATTAGTTTAATAAAAAGCGAAACATATTGATTATCGAAAATCGAAAATATTGCCACAAATATCAAATTGAAAACAACTACAAAGCGGTTTATTAACCTATTCCAATAATCGATACAAACTATAAAGCAATCAACAAACAATCAAGCACAATTAGCGCTTTAATGAACCAACAAGAATGCAACGGTATATAGCCTATACAAACGCTTTGATAAAACTTTTGAAAATAAGAAACGAATATTTACTGCAACGTATAAAACGAAAAAAAAGTATTAAAGAAAAATAATCAATAATATATTAGATAACATAGATTTGTATAAAGTAATAGACTAGTACAAAACGGCTCCTTCTTTTAAAGCTCCGTTGTTTATAATCAATAACCAATCAATTAAAGACATAAAGAAGAAAATATAAACTTTACTAAACAAAGTATTACACAAATATAATAACACTAATGATCTAAAAGCGGATTTAATATTAGAAAGTTATATCTTTACTTTTCTTTAGAATATTATCATATCCTTTAAAGAGATAAAACGAAACATTATCAAGGTTTCAAATACTTCGCCAAAAGCTAATAAAATTATAGTTAAACTTTTGAAAGTTTGCTAGAATAATATTAAGGAATATTTATGCGATTTTTTTAAATATTGTTTTAAAAGAAGCTACTTCCCCAAAATCTAGCGATTAACTGAAATAATAATACTATCCAAAATCGATAAGAAAGATAAAAACTTTATATACTTTTAGCGTTCAATAACTTTACTATCTTATATAAATAAAGGTTTGGAACAAATCATTGCGAGACGGATAGTGTAAACATTGCTAATATACGATACATTAAGCCTTTAACATTACGGGGTTTTATCTAAATAATCGGTTATAGACTTAATCATAGCATTTGTATATAATATAGAATGCGCTTTTACTAAAAAACGAAAGATTATATTGGTTACAATGAATATTTAAAATGTATTCGATATATTATTACCCCAGCGGCTATTAAAAAGAATATAAGATCAAAATTGGCTTACAACTCTTTTGAAAATGGTTCGATTGTTTTTACAAAATCGCAAAGTGATGATTAAATTAAAGGATGTGTATACGGATAAATTGTAAGTACAATGCAACATCCTTTAAAGCTTATCCCTATCTCCAATACTTTATATACTGTATTTAGCAGAATTCTTAAATCAAAACCAAGCTTTTCGCTTCAAGTATACAAACAATATTGCGTTTTACAAAATGAGCAATATATTGGAAAAAAATATTATAACGATTACGTAAAATATGCAAAAAATCGAAGCGTGGGGATAGACTAATA
This sequence comes from Monilinia aucupariae, assembly GCA_002162555.1. Classification (NCBI taxonomy): domain Eukaryota; kingdom Fungi; phylum Ascomycota; class Leotiomycetes; order Helotiales; family Sclerotiniaceae; genus Monilinia; species Monilinia aucupariae. The sequence goes on along the minus strand of NGKF01000059.1, from coordinate 29,749 downwards.
AAATCGCTTTTGTATTAGAAAAGTTGAAGATGATATATCTCATTTGTAAACGCTATGTATATATTTTGAAAATTGTTATCTCCTTTATACTAATTATATAATCTATAATAAACGCATCAAATAATACAAAGTAATTAACGCTGAAATGGTTAAAAGTATAGTTTAATTGTAAGCTTACGTTTAAAAGGCATATTGTAGAACAAATAAAAAAAGCGCGGAAAATAACGCTGTATATTAAACACCTTGCCAATATGCAATACAGGCCCTTTGCAACCTTTCTATAAAAAACCATTATTATATACATTTTGTTTTTGTTATTATATAGGGCAAAAGCGTAATACCCGGAACGAACAAGATTGAATATGGATGGCGGCTATTTACAAAGCATTATAATAAACATTCGTATAGAGTTATATATAGCAAAAACGAATAAAATGATCAATATAGCAATAAAGGGTATATTACTAATCTAAAGGACTATGCTTATAATGATTGGTTTATACAATGCAAACTTCTCGCTTTGCAAAATAGTTTTAGAATATATCCATATTAATATAGCTTTTCGATTTAAAAAGCTGGATATACATTATCCGTTTATTATGCGTTTAGTTGTATTAGAGCACTATATACAACGCGATACAAAGCTACGGATAGCGGACCGGTTGCTTTTAAAAGCATTTCGTTCAATCCTTTCTTTTTTGTATTATACCCTTGAATGTAAAACAAACTTTACAAAAGGGATAGATAAGAAAACAATAACGAATAGTTTTGCTAATTAGTAGAACACTTTATTCTTTTAGCGCGATTATTATCTTCTTTAATAGATCCGAATTGTACGATGATATAAGTAAGCATATAGATTATAGTTATATAATCTATCAAAAACAAGATCTTATCGCTACTAATAAAAGCGCAATTAATATACTTTTGTATATTTTTAATATAGAAGTAATAAACGTTTTAAAAAGGCTACAAAAAGTATTAACATTGTTAATTATTATAAATACACAAAAATGGCTTTATATCGATAGTATTTTAATAATATAATATAAACGCATAAATACTTCGAATATTTTACAATAAATGTTCTTAGAAAGCTATAAATTTATCAATTAGTACATGGTTAAAATACAATGGTTCTTTGAGCACCAAAAGATTACCAACAACAAAACAATGAATAAACTAACAAACATAAACACAAAAAGCGATATAATAAATCCAAAACCCATTGCGTAATCAATAATCAATGGGATAGATTCAATAGTACAAAACTTAATCCGCAATGCAACAAACGATTGGTAAAGCAAAAACAAATTTATATTAACGAAAGGATATTGCAAATAGTAATTGAACTACATATTTAAAAAGTTTATAAAGCTCAAATTTGCTAAATCAATATTACACAGATTATTAACGCTGCGATTTAAACACAACAACTTTAAAGTTTATCATAAACGTTTCAAATACAAAAACGCAAAAACCCATTGTTTATACAATAAAACTAAAATCTTTAAACATTTCGTTTTTTGCAAAATCTTTACTAAAAAATTCTATTCGTAACCGTTTAAACCGGTTTATCCATTAGCGATCGCTTAAGAAAAGTATAATTATATACAACAACTTTTTACTTTTTCAAAAAAATTTGAACGTTTTGTTATAATAATATAATACTTTACGTTTTGTAATCGAAAGCTTAACGGTACTTTGAATAGTATTTAACGCAACGTTTTATTTAACCTTTTCTTTACCCTTTTTCCCTTTTCTTTATCCTTTATTTTATTTTAAAGCTTAATTTAAAACGCGATTTATAAAACGCAGCACAATACTTTATATAACGATACAAAAGTTGTAACCTAACATAACAATTATTCTTTTAGCGTTTCCTATTAATGCGATTGCTATACAACCCGATACTCATTCTTTTTAAGTATAATAAACAAAGACTAACCTCTTTAATATAGAACATTCTTTTAAACAATAGAAAAAAGCTGTTTAATAAAGCTAAAATTGTAAAAGATCGCCAGGAAAAAGCAGCTTCAATACTTCAACTTAATAATGTTGTACAATACATATCTAAATGATAAACTCCTGGGTTTACGATTCATTAATGTATTACTCGTCTCTAGTACTTTTCGAAAGGTCAAGAGCCTAGCTAGCTTACATAAACGTTAAACATAATAAATAAATAAATAAATAAATTATAATTAATACAATTATTACGATTATTACGATTATTATTCTTATTCTTATTATTACGATTATTATTCTTATTCTTATTATTCTTATTCTTATTATTATTATTATTATTATTATTATTATTATTATTATTATNATTATTATTATTATTATTATTATTATTATTATTATTATAAAAATTTATATAACCCGTAACCATAACCCTAACTTTTATTCTAAAGAATTTTTGTATGATCAATACTAATGTTAACCACTTTTGATAAAAGTAATGCTAACTATAGTAAATTTATTAGTTTAATTAATACTTTTTATTTTATAATCCATTTAAGATATTATAAAAATTTTATAATATATTATAAATTAATTTAGCTAAATAATTCAAATTTGAAAACTATTTTAAATTATTTTTAATATTGATAAAACGTTACAAATTCTATTAAATTTCAAATTTTGAAAGATTATATATTGATCAATTTGAAATTGTACTTTACATACTATAATTTCTAGTATTGATAATATCAAAATTCGCTAATCAATGAATTAAATTAAAATAAAAGAATAATAATCAAATTACAAAGTAGTATTGATCAAATTATAAAGTAGTATTAACCAAACTATAAGGTAATATTGATTATAATTTTAATCTTAATTTTAATCCTAATTTTTATTCTAAAGAATTTTTGTATAGTTAGCATTAGTATTAATTACTTTTGATAAAGGTAATATTGATTATAGTAAATTTATTAGTTTAATCAATACTCTTTATTTTATAATTCAATTGAAATATTATAAAATTTTTATAATATACTATAAATTAATTTAGCTAAATAATTCGAATTTGAAAACCGATTTAAATTATCTTTATTATTAATGAAATATTATTAGTTTTATTAAAAATCTAATTTTGAAGGATTATATATTGATCAATTTGAAATTGTACTTTATATACTATAATTTCTAGTATTGATACTATCAAAATTCGCTAATCAACGAATCAAATTAAAACAAGGGGGTAATGACCAAATTATAGGGTAATACTAACCCTAACCCTAACCCTAACCCTAATTTTAATTATATTATAATTATTATATTTTAAAATCATTAAAATGATTTCGATAAAAAATTAAAATCTGTAATTCGTTTTTAAATACCTTTAATATTAATACGATTGATATAATCAATATTATTATTATAATTAATATAATTATTACAATTATTACGATTATTATTTTTATTTTTATTATTACGATTATTATTCTTATTCTTATTATTCTTATTCTTATTATTATTATTATTA
>NGKF01000059.1:5048-24045 GCA_002162555.1 Monilinia aucupariae | reverse complement strand
TATATTTAAAATTAATAAAACATTACTAATTCAATTGAATTTCGAATTTCGAAAGAATTAATATTATAATACTTTGATTAATTCGAAATTTTACTTTATATATTATTATTTTTAGAATTTATAGATATAAATTAATTTATAAATTAATTCATTTCGATTATTATTTCAAAAATTATAATAATATATAATGTTTTATAATAAACTAAAAGTTAATTTAATTAAATAATTCGAATATTCAAATTATCTTAAATTATATCGAAGATTAATAGAACATTATTAATTCGATTAAATTTCGAATTTCGAAAAGATTAATATTGTAACATTTTGGCTAATTTGAAATTTTATCTTATATATTATTCTTTCTAGAATTTATAAATATAAATTAATCTATAAATTAATTTATTTCGATTATTATTTCAAATATTATAATAATAAAAAATCTATTATAGTATATTTGGAATCAAATTCGATAATAAAATCAAATTTGAAATCCATTTGAAATTATCTTTTGAAATTATTCAATGTTATTATTTTTGTTTCAAATATTAAATCAATTATTTGAAATCGAATTTGAACTATTTTAATTTTTGTTTATTTTTTCAACTTTATTTCTACAATTTTATTAAATATTCAATTCAAAAAATTCATATATTTATATCTTTATTTTAATCTATCAATAACAATAATAATAATGAATTAAAAAATGAAAAAAAATAAAATTTCTATTCCTCTTTAATTTGCGCTTTAAATAATATCAAATCTTTTCGATAATTCTATTATACATTTAATAATATATAAAATATATATTTAAATAATTCAACAATTTTCGATAAATTTGATAAACTATAATATATATTTATATTGATTTCTTTTAAGCTAAAGAATATAAATGAAATCTTTATTATATATAAAAAAAATAGGATTATTCAATATTAATAAGATTTTATACTTTTTTTTCGTAATTAATTAAATTAACGTTTTTATTGTAATACTCTGTATAAATCAATTTTATAATGAAATTCGAATATTTAATTAATTTATAAGTTTATTCTATAAATACTTTATTGGTTATTATTAAATTTATTTTTAATCAACTCTAATAGTTTATCAAATTTGTTATTTTTTTTTTTCTTTTATTTTTTTTTTATATACTTTAATTACTATAATAACTATTCGATTATTATAACAATTTCGATTACTATAATAATAATCCTTTTATATAATATCAATATTTCTTATTTCAAATTCTTTTCTTTTCTTTTTTAGATTTATTTCTACTATTATATTCAAATCCCAAATACTATTTTTGTTATACTTTCGTTGCTTAATTGGTATAACAAACGTTTTAATGTATATATACATTATTACGGTTTATATATTCGATTAGCGAATATATATTATATATATATTCTATCTATACGATTTATATATATATAATGTGAGACTGCAGAATGGCTCCGACCATTCGGATTTAATACCTTCATATGACCTCGCCTCTCATAAGGAGTATTTATACTTCTTTTACTCTATATCTTAGATCACTATATTATATTTTGTTTATTAAATTTTATCTTTTTTACCATTTCCTTTCTTGATTGTATATATATCCATTATAACCTAGATCATCCTGATTGTTTTTCTTTCCTTCGTCGTCCATGACCGTTCTAGTTGACCCTAGCCTCTACTCCCCTTTTGTTGTATTGCTCTCTTCTAGAAGGCCATTCTTTTTGTTGTTTTTGGTTGTTGTTTCCACCCCTTACCTTCTTCCCTTTCACAATAATAGTCTTTTTCTTATAATATAATCAAATAATAATAAATTCTAAAAACTTTATTAACTTTGTTTTAAATAGCTTTTTTATAATATAAACATTATATTATTTATTATTCAAATATCAAATCGTTTTAATTATCTAATGATTATTTAAAAAAATACTTTTTTTGATAATACTTTTTTAGAAACATTTTCAAATAACAAAACCATTTATTTATAAAAAAAAGATCAATATTAAATCTAGTTTAATAATAATATATTTTTTATTATTTTCGGAAATCCTTTTGTTTTTCTTTTTTTTTCGATATATTTTATTCCCTTTTTAATAAATCCTATATTAATATCGCTGTATCTTTTGATTAAACTATTATATCAATAAACTTTATATTTGTATTATTAGCTTTTTGTTTTACTTTTAATTTTGCTTTTAATATAATTATTCAAAATCAAAATTAAAGAAAAAATAAAAAAACGAAACAAAAAATAATATTTTTTTTATAATCTATTATTATTCCAAAAAATACTTTTTATAATTCTATTTTATATATCTTTAATTTTCAAAATTATAAAAACAAATATATAATACAAAAAGTTCTTTTTGTTTAAATTATAAAAATTAAATAATTATGCAATAAAATTGTATATAATATTACTTTTGTTATTCTTTTTTCCAATCTTTTTTTTGAAACAATTTTTTTTTTTATTAAAATTGATCGATATTTTATTATAGAAAAATAATATTAATTTTATAGAAATTGTAAAAAAACTTCGAAAAGATTACAAATCGATAATCTTAATAATTTTGCTTTTAGCTTTTCGCTTTTCGAATCTAATAATAATTGTTGCGTTAAAAATAATCGATTTTTTATTTGCAAATATAACTTTTTAAACTTTTTATATTTTTTTTATATTTTTTATTTATATTATTTCAAAGTAATTAATTTTATTAAAAAACTAAACAATAATATAAAACTTTAAATAAATTTATAAAATATATTTATTTTTGAATATTTTGATTTATATATTAATATTTTCGATTTAAAAATAACTTAATATATTTATATTATGGATTAAACAAAATTGAAAGTTTAAAAGCATTTTTATATATTGTATATACAAATTCTTTGTTTTATTAATATAAAACTAATATATCAATTAATTGCAATTTATAATAATCTTGCAAAAATTAAATATACTTATATTCAATATAACCATTAGAAAATGCTTAATAATTTTTATCACGAAGAATAACTACGAATATATGAGAGAATATTTGAAAGGGATAAAGGTATAGGTATAAAACAATGATTATATTATTGTCTATCCTTCTAAATACAAGATCCATCCATTTCTTATATATTATATATAAATAATCATATATAATAATACATAATCATTGTATAGCTTTGTAATTATAAGGATCTATAATACTTTGATCTATAATATTGGTATAGATCATTGTATTCTTATATACAAAATTTAAATCCTTATAAAACAAAGCGTAATATTGCTTTTAGCTTTATAGATTAAAAAGCAATTAGTATTTTTGTATATTTATTAAAGTAAAGACTAAAAATCTTTAATAATCTTAATTTCGGTAATCCCAAAAAGGTTAATAAACTTATACCCCTATTGCTGAAAGATCCTCAAAAACGTTGTATTCAGCAAATATATGCTTCGATAAAGCACATACTTCAATAAACATATATATACTACGCATTTAGTGTAATATACCCCCTAGATTATATGCGGAGCATATAATCTAATTACAAAGCAAACAAAGATAAATAAATCTACAACTATGCGTTATATAATACTTTGAAATAAACAAACAAACGGAAAATAAGTTAATGATGTATATATAATTTTCTTTACGAATAGTTGAGTAAATATAATTCTATATAATTCCATAAATATTTGGATTGTTAATCCTATATACAACAATAATTATAATTAAGGGGATTTATTGTATTGTAAAAGGGAAGAAGGTGAGGGGTGGAAACAACAACCAAAAACAACAAAAAGAATGGCCTTCTGGGAGAGAGCAATATAACAAAAGGGGAGTAGGGGCTAGGGTCAACTAGATTGGTTATGGACGACGGAGGAGGAAAGGATAATCAGGATGGATAGTTTAGGTTATAAGGGATATATATATAATCAAGAAAGGGGGTGGTAAAGGAGATAAAACTTAGTAAACAAAATATAATATAATGATCTAAAATACAGAATAAAAAAAGTATAAATACTCTTTATAAAAAGCAAGGTTATGTGAAGGTATTAGATCCAAATAATTGAAGCTATTCTACAATCTCATATTCTTTCCTACCCTATCTATTAATTAACTTCGATTAATCAAAGATAAAAAACAAAAGAAAACTGCGAAAATAAGCTCAACCAAGTTTATATACCAACAAATAAACCAACATATTTATCCCGCTATATTAACAAAATGCTCCAACAAAATCCATCGATTCAATATTCTTTAATACCAGCTACTATACTTTACGAATTCGCAAAGTATCTTTTTACAAATCCATTGCACCTCGAATTCATCACTTCGGCTTTAAACGCTTTGAAAACCCATAATCACTTGCCCTACATAGCAAGCAATTCCTTTAATGTATAAAATGGTTTTAGTTTGCGAATGGATTGTTGTAATAACGTTTCTTCCTCAATACATTATCTTTTCTTTGAAGATCCTGAATCTCCATCATCTTCAAAAGATCCATCTTAAAAACCATAAATGCTAAAACTTGAGGAATGTAAATAATCAAACTTTTAACCATCAAAAGTGAAATAGAAAAAAGCAATGAATTCTTCATTTATAAAGAAATTGATATCTAATTCTGATATATAAACTACCGCTAAACGATCAAAAAATGAATATTTTCTATATATTTTCTCCCGTTTCTTTATTTCTTTAAAAATTTATGCAAAAAAGGCTAAAATATTCTTTTTCGATTTTTTGTACCACAATTTGAACTCCTCCTTCGATTTTTGCAATAATTCCAAAACGCTTTTCTTTACCAATGTATCATTTCAAAACAAAATTCCCATAAATACTTGTTTAATAAAATACGTAAAAAGTACGCGAATATTTATTGGAAAATTAAACATCACAAATTTTCCCCTTTTCAATACATTCTCATTGAAGATTGATACCAAATCACAATATAATTTAAATACCGCTGAATATAATATACTATTTTCAAAAAGGGGTAAAAGTTGATTATTGTTATTATATATTACAACTATATAAGGAACTATAGAAGTATATAAAGGCTTAATGCTTATAACAGCTGTATTAATCTTAACAATTGTTTTTGGGGCTAATATATCTACTAGATCTATAATAATCTTTCAATCCAACTCCGCATTTTTTCTTATAATTTTATAATCCTTAAAGTTAGTTTTGGATAACAATGATTGCTATTTTTCAATACCAAATAACGAAGCTTTAAGGAAAGTCTTAATTGATTCAATCGATTAAGAAGTGTTAACTTTCTTTGTTAAAATAGAAAAGAAACAGGTTTAATACTTAACTTTATAATTATTGTAAAAAACAAAGGATATAATTGCGCCATGCAAATTGCATTTCTTCTTTAAGCCAAAAATGTCCAAAACATTGCTATATACAAACAAATAACTAGAATTTCTAGTTGAAATATACTTTATCATAAAAAAAGGAATTATCAATAAGCGATATTCTTTATTAAGTTTTTGGAAGGCCATTCTTCGTCAAAAAGCCAAATTAGCGTATACAATTTGTTGTATTGGAAAGAAGTAAATTGTATGCAAAAAACCATAATCCTTTCCCTTTCAACGATAATAGTATTGATATATTTTAATCAAAAATCGAATATCATTTTTGATCGATTTGTTGAGAATATTTAGTATCAAAATCAAAATCCAAGCAAATCTTATCAATAGCAGCACCCTGCAAACGTTTAAATATACAAAAAGATTTATTTTATTAGAAAAAGGCTTTTGAAAAACCAATAAGCTAAAAGTTTGTTAATATCAAATCTTTTTTGCAATAATATAAAGCTTAAACCAATTATAAAACTTTCCAGAAACACGCATTTTGTTGATTATATTTCTTTTTGCACAAACTTCCGTCAACCTGTTATCAAACTCTTTTACTTTGTAACAAATAGTTTCCAAACTAAGGATATTTGCTAATTGTTAAACATAATATAAATATATATTTAACAAATGACAAGCAATTAGTTCAACTATTTGATACTATCCGATTCGTTTAGCAATGTATCTTTTTGATAAAACTTAAAACTATATGAGATTGCTGTCAATAGTTGCGAGGGAATATTTGCATATTTTGGGGGTAATATATTTACCGATTTTTTGATATTCAACAATATGATTGCTAAGCCTAACAAAAATCCAATAATGAATTATCATGGTGTTTATCAAGCTTGCTTTGCAATCAACTTTCTTAACCAAAATATTAATACCCAAGTATTCCCAAACTATTATATTATGATTTGTTAACTCAATAAGAATATCCAAATTTATATTCTTAATCTCGAATATAAATATAAATTAAAAAAGTGTTTCTAATTGGTATTGTTCATCATCAACATTTAATAGATCATATTTATTATAAAGAAGGCTTAAGTCTTTGGTTTTCTTGTTAGTCTATTCCATTTTACTCTTCTTTTTCGATACAACCAGAACAACTTTTTTGAACTCAAAAAGTATAACCCATCGATTAATACGATATTTTTGTTTTTATGCTCCTGATAACTAGTGCATTAGTTCACTATTGATATTGTCGATTATATCGTTAAATCCGAAAGTTTTAGCAATAATATATAAATTTTTAACAAATCGAGAACTTTATTTGAAGATAAACGATAAAGCTAAAGATCTATTAATAGGAAATTTTGCTTAATGGTTCATAATATTGCCTAAATATCCTTTACATTTGCATTAAGCATCCTTTATTTTTTTAATAACAATTATATTATCTTTTAAGTAATCTTTTTGAAAAATATCAACAGTAAACCATACCTTATCCCGGATTATATCGATTATCGATTTATTTATAACTTTCTCAAACTTATATTGCAAAGTTAATACAAAATGATTAAAAAAAATATATACATTATATTGCAATTCAATAGGTTGGTTTTTGTATTACTCTAGAATTTGCAAAGAGTAATTGAATTTTTCTATATACCATACTTTAATAACAATTAAAAGAGTTGCAAGTTGTTGATTAGCTTTATTGCGCTCAATCTCCTCAATTAGCAAAGATTTTAGTTTATCCATTGTAAAAAACAAAAGGTATAATAAAAATGAAAAATTGTAATATTAAAGGGCAAAGGGATATAAAAGATCTAGTACAAAAGCATAAAGAATTTTATAAAGAAAATAAGATTTATAAATACAAAAAAGATTGAAAAATTAATAGATTAATAGAAAAAATAATTGTTTAAAAGCAAAAAAATCAATATCGAAATTAAAAAGTTGTAAACTTGGTGATACAAAAAGGTATGAAGATTAAGGTATAATACATGAAAAAGGTTATTATTGTTAAAAAAAAAAATTAAAAAGGAGGGGAAAAGAAGGTATTGATATAATAAGAAAACAAATTAAATGAAGGTAATATATAATATAAATAATTAATAAAAGAAAACAAATGATTTGATATAAACAAAAAAAAATGGAAATCACTTTATTAACGGGGTAATTACCTTATTTATCAATGAATGATATTGTTTTTAATAATAAATAATTTATTTATTTAAAATGAAGTAATAGATTATAAATGGTTTTAAACGATAGTAACAAAGATTTGGTCAATTTATCGGACGATAATATGGAAGATTTGGTCAATTTATCGGATAATAATATAGGTTGATACCTTTAATAAAGTTGGATTTTAAAATTAAAGCCCTACATTAAATTCAGGGAGTTCAAGATTTTGTTTATACAAATTCTAATTTACGAAAAAGGATTTCAACAGTTAAATTAAGTTAACAAAACAATTAATTCCTTTTAGATAACGGATTATCATTTGTTAATTAATTTATACTCTCCAAAGTTTATTTAATAAATCTTTTAAACAAAAAAACCAAAGCTTTCAAAAAATCTTCAATTTCCAAATCGTCATTTTTAACCTTATCCAGCTCTATCGGAACAACCATATTGTTACACTGAATGAACTTTTTGAATCTATTGCTTACATAAGTTTCACATAAACAAATTCCATCCAGTTCTTTTAAAATATAAATACCTTTATCTATATTTGCTTTTGCTATTTAATAAGGTTTAAACTATTGATATACAAGTTTCCGCTTTTTTAATATATTGATCTTGCTTAATAAATTATTGTACAAAACTATATCGTTTTGTTTGATGTTTTTTTCTGTTGTATTATGATTTTTGTTAAAGCGTTCTTTTTTATCGAATCGATAACGCTTTTTGCGTAATGCAACTTCTCGAATATCCTTATCCCTTATCTCAAATTAGCGTATGCGAATAATTAACAAATCGGATCTTGTTTTTATAATATCCCAGTCTAAAACTCTTTACGTGCAGTATTTGATTTCGATTAATAGAATAGAATACCGGCTATAAATTATATAGAAAAGGGTAAAATTGGTAGACTTATGAATAGTAATTTTGTTAACCATTAAAATAGCGTTTAAATATTGAAACTATTTTCCTTTCCTTTCTATTGCTTTAACTAAGCCATTTTCCAATAATTAATATCTATATTCCATTGCTCCATTTGCTTTCAAATTGTATATTGAGATTTGGACCTTATTAATTCTATACTTTATCGCAAAATATTCTATACAATCTTTGTTTTTAAGCCCTTCATTTATAACAATTTTTCCAAATATACCATATTAATAAACAATATTCCAAAGAAATAATGCAATATTCTTTAAGTTAACAACACGCAAAAACTTTGTTTTAATTTATTCAGAAAGATTATTACATAAAACCACCAAATATTTGTAATTGTTGTTAACAGGCATATAAATGATATTTAAACCGTATTTAGTTTAATATATACTAATCTAAATCGGATATAACGACTTTTCCTTAAAATCTGATTTGCGAAATTAACAATTAAAATAAGTTTTAATAAATGTTTTAATTTTTTAAAATATATTTGTTCAATGATATAATTGATGAACTTTGTTGAATATACTTTTTATTCTTTTATGACCATATGCATTATATAAATAAAAAATCAATTCTAAGCGTTTATTCTTATCATCAATGATTTGTTGATGAAGCACATTCTTTAATCTATTTTTGAATAAACATTTATTCTATACGCTGAATCCTAAAGCTTTCTTCTTGAACTTTCCAAAGTTTGATATTGTTATATTTATTAACTTTTATAAAGTTGACAAATAAAAGGCAATTTTCCGATTATCTTTTGAGTATTTGTTGTGTAATACAATACTTTGCGAATTTGTAAAGTTTCGCAAATTACCTACTGCTATAACATTATTAAACTTTTCGGCAATCCAATCATCAATATCCATTTCATTTTTAAAAGGATCAAAAGAACTTTAAGGTTGTTTTGATAATCCGTTAGCAATAGTATATAATGCTTTTTTGATATGTTTAACTTCAAAATCGAATAATCGAATCCAAGCGATTTATTTTGTAACCAAAGCTCCAAGTAAATCAATAGCAATACAATTGAATTGTACAACCAAAACTTTAGTATCAGTTTCGAGAATAAAATGTGTACCGTAAAAATCAAATCTAAACTTTCGCAAGGTTTTTAGAATACCACGATATTCTCTTTTAGTTGTATTATAGTTCCTTTTAATAATATTTCATATTTTATTTTCAAAACAAACCATTGTTCTTTTTCCATTGAGCATTTAACCCAAATGAACGCCCCATCCCTTAAGACTAACGTTAACATTGTAGACAATATCACCAACCTCTTTCAGATCACTGTATTGCAAAGGTATAAAAGCAAGAGTGTGGGTTAAAGTATGCTTTAAAGAATCTATAACAAGTTGCTTTAGCTTTGTTCAAATAAACTTTGCACTTTTTTTCAACAATCGATACAGAAAATCTACTTTTTTAGCAAAGTTCTCTATCTAAATCCGAAAGAAAACATAAACTTCAAGAAATATCCGAATATTATACTTATTGAATAGTATAGGCCAATTAATAATCTTCTGGATTTTTGCATTTGTAAAAGTTTGTCTATCAGCACCATAGATATAACCAATAATCTGGATTCCATTTATACATTATTTTGATTTAGTTTCAATTAAACAACCTGCTTTTTCTAATCGTTTAAGCGTTTTGTTAATAAACTAAATATGTTTAAAGACAAAGCGTTTAACTTTATCTTCGATTTCCTTTATATTGTAATTACTTAATAAACCCTTAATTCCAATATTATCTAAAAAAAGCAATACTATAATTGGCGAGAGATTGTTTAAGATTTTTAAAACAATCCTGCAAAATTGAGCCACCAAGTTTATTACTCCCTATGGAAGAATTGTTTATCGCAATAAGCTAAGCGGAGTTTGGAATGCAATTATATCTTTATTCTCTTTTATCAAAGGAATTTGATTATAACCAGAAAAGAAATCGATTAAAGAAATAATTACACATCCCATAAAATTTTCAGCGAAGGTATTTATATCAAATAAAAGATTAGCATTCTGGATTATAATTTTGTTCAATTCGACAACAACATTAATGATTTTGTAAATATTAAAGATCTTTTTTTTAACCAGAAACTATAGGTTTTTGTATAGCCCTTTGCAATATTCAAATATTCCTTAATCAATGCGGTCTTAAAGCATTTTAGAAATTATCTACATTAAAGCTTTTGGAATCGGGAAACCTGCTGCTTACCATGCTGTATACAGAATTGTATTGATTTTCTAGGAAAGCGCAACATTAGGTTACATTTTGTTAATATAAGTTCAATCAAATGCTAAAGCATTTTTGCAATTTAAAAGATACGATAATAATAGATCTTTTTTTTATTCAATAAATATATCTCTATACTTGATTTCTTTTATGTGTTTAGAAATTAATTGATATTCTTTAAGCTTATTGTTGAATTTTGGTATTAAATACTTTTTTTATCTGCTAGTAGGTTTTTGATAAGGGAACATTTTCTTGTAACGTTCAAATCAATTTACTAATCCTCTGGAACCTTTTTCATTTATATTTGTAGGAATATTAGATGATCGAACTTTATTGGTTTTGTTTTTGTATAAAGTATTGATAGGAAATGAAAAATTCTTTTGGAAATTCTTTATTAATGCTTTAATCATTGGATATACAGGTTATATAGTGATTCGATGATACTTATAGGTAGGCTTATTATTATCTTCGAAAGCAACCAAATGTCCAATATATTCTGGTTTATTAGCGTATAAATCTCGCGAATCTGGAAGTAGAATACGGTTTTCGATTGGTTCTAGATAGATTAACACTTTTTCTAACCATTTACAAAGTTTTGGGCTCAACAATTTGTAATACTTGTCAAATGCTATTTGCTTTTCCAAAAGTTCTACTTTTTAAGGGGGATTTAATACAAAATTATTGATATATTGCTTGTTGGATATATCGAAATCTAGTTTTCCTTATTGACGTTAAAGAAATGTTTATCGTAAACCATTTGCGACGCTTAACCGCTATATCAAACATTTGTACGATATTCATCATTATTATCGGTAATTACAATGTATTGTGAACCGTACTGGTAATTAAATGTAACTTCGCCGGTAATAAATTATGGCATACTTAATAAAAACTTGTTTCAAACATTTTTCATTATGTAGATATTGACCATATTCGTGATTCCTTTGAGAGAGATTTTGATATTTCTGTAAATACTTATAAATTTCGATTCAATCGTGTTTATACTAATAACATTTATATTTATCGGGTTTATCGGGAGATTCAATACTATACATAATTTATTATTCATTATATTGATGGTAAAACCATTGTCGAGAATGGCTTCGATTAGACCTTGGTTATTCAACAGAATCTTAACTATTGGCAATTTTTCACAATCCCGATTTATCTTCGAAATATATGCAATCTAATTGTACATTTCTTTTTAATAGTTTAGTAAAACAATAGAAACTGTATTTACCCATGTTAAAGGGTTATATTTAAATATATTATAATAATTGATTTGTATTTCAACAAATTTTCGATTTTGAGTCATAGCAGTATAGGATTCCAAAATAGCAGATAATATGTTATTAACAACTTCGAAAAGTTTTGGTATTAATGCTTTAGGTTTTGATGGATTATCAATTTTGATCAATCATCTTTTCCAAAGTTTGGGTATTGTTTTGAACAAAAAGCTGATAGGAATGGGAACTTCAATCCCAAGGATCAAATATTTAGTTTACTTAATTATACTATAACCGTTGATTATAATTGAAGGGATAAATTTTCTTTTTGGTTTTCTAGAAACAACTTTTTTAATAACAATCGGCGAATCCATTTTTGTAAAATCTTAATCACTCAAAAGCATATTACTTATTATAGAGTCTGGAGTATTAAATACAAAAAACCCAATCGCTTAAACTTTTGCAAAAGTAAGAATAACAAGTTTTGAAATCATATCTTCAGATTTTCGTTTTAAGATAAAAATAATCTTTTCTACCTTATCTTTGCTAATATATTGTTCAAATTGTAATATAACAGGTTTAAACTAAATAACAACATTAATGTATTCCAGGATAAAGCCATCTAAACGAAAAATAAAGAATAAAATTAAATTGATATTATTAAAAAAATGAATATCATTATTAACGATCTTAATAATATTAATATATTCAATCAACTTTGAATTTAAATTGTCCTCTTTATCCCACCCATTCATTTTTATATTAACCGATACAAAATATACCAAAAAACCTATATTTTTGTTATAAAAAATTTGAAATAGTTCTGTTTGATTTTGATTTTTTCTTTAACACATAATATCGAATTTATCAAAAATGATCCATCCTCTTATACAATGCTTTTTGAAAACTGGATAATTTTTCTTCATAGTATAGTTTTTATCTCTAAACTACATATTCTGATAATAGAAGCAAGATTTGTTGTAAACTACATTAACCTTTATTATTTCATCATTATTGAGAATATTAACAAAACTGGAAAAAGCCATAGACTTTTCTGTAGTGATAGGTTTGATTAAAAGTGCAATACTTTTGGCAACAAATATCTTAAATATTTTGGTTAACGAATTTATTTTATTATCATAATCTTTGAAAAATATAAACTTTTTCTTTTTAAACTTTTCTACAATTTTTATAATAGTATTAACTATCTCAATATTAATCTTCCTCAATCAAGTTTTTTTTTTAAAGTTTTTGTTGTAGTTTAATAGATTTGTATACTTCATATAAACCATATAGATTGAGGTTTAAATTAAAGTATAACGTTCCTTTAATAAACTATTAATCTTATCGGCGAACTTTAATTTTAGTCAAATACTCAAGTTTTCCAAAAACAAAAAGGCGACAGTTTTAGTAGTAATCTTTTTTTCCGCTATAAACCAAGTTGCAATAAGGTTATAACTTTGGCTATAAATCAATATATCTTCGGGGTTATACTTTTTTTTTGCATTGTATTTAAACACTAAAACTTGCAAATAGTTTTGGCTGTACCTCAATCAAAAAATGTTTTGTACAGTATACTCCGCTAGAAATGCAGGCTTAAAAATCTTCTTCCAATTCCAACCAAATAATTTGTATTCATTCATAATCTTTATATCAAATCGAAAATCATACTCCATTTGCTTAAAAATTCGATAATGGAACTCTTCCTCAATCATATTATACTTTCGCTTAAAATCCTTTATAGCTTTGCACTACTCCATTGTATTGATACCATCAAACCATAGCATTTCTTTCTTTTTCGCAAATAATAAACTTTTTTTGTTGAATTTTATGAAAGCTTTAATAAGCTTTTTAACATTATTCTTGTTGAATATAAAGGCATTTTCATTTTGCTTAAAATCTTCCTTAGAATCGGATTTGATTTTAAAAGAAATAATAATTTTAGGTTTTGCCTTCACAAATTGCTTACCTTTAGCATTATAACGCTTGCCTCTACAAAGCTTCGATTTACTAAAAAGGCCAAATTACTCGCTGTTAATAAACCCATTAGTTTTTTCGACCTTAAGATCTCTAAAGGCTATTGTATTGAACGCAAATGCACTGGGATCACTGGTAAGTTTGGAAAACATAATTGATCAACAAAGTATTATAACTTAAACAATTGAATTGTATAAAATGTAAGTGTAATATAATTAAAATGTAAATTTTTCGGTAACGTAAATAAAATAATAAAGGAGTAATAAGAATAATATAAACAAAAAGAAAACAAATTCTTAGTAATAAGTAAAAGATTTTAACAATAACAAAATCCCCGTCCATTTCGATGTTAATACTTTACGAATTCGCAAAGTATCGTTGTACGTATCTACCAACGCTGAAATGTAATATATCGATTGCAATTTGGTTTATACAAGTCAATCAAAACAACACTAAATCAATCAAATAGATAATCAAAATATACTTAAATCCTTCCCGAAAGCTTAATATTTACTGTACCCAAACCTAAAATAAAATTTTCATGATTGCGCCGAAATTCATTATTGCCTATCGTCCCACAAAGTCCATTCACTTTATATATTAGTTTTTAGCATTTTAATCACAAATGTTTAATCGAATTAGAATACAACTAAATCGATTTAATGGTTATTTAAAGTTTCGATAGGTTATACTTTTCCTTCTCCAATTTGATTTTTAGATAACAAACTTAAAGGTACAAAGCTACTCAAAGGCTTTTCAACATTAGCAACAAAGGCTATATGGACAATATGTATTGAATTTTTCGGGTTGTGAACTGTAAAGTAGGTTTGGTATACAATTTATAAACCAAATCGCCGAATAAAGAAAACTATTGTTTTTAATAGTGATTGTTAATCCTATAATCATTTCGCATTGTTGTTCGATTTGTAATACAAACGTTGTCAAATTTTATCTTTATCGTTGTTATATCTAAATGATCGATATCGGACAAGAATACAGTTGCCTGCGATTTGGGTTCTTTTCTTTTAAAGTATAATCTATTTTACTGTTTTTGTTTCCTTTTTATTTTTATCGAAAGATGTAATTCTGTATTATCATTGTCCATAGTTTCTTTATCAACTTTTCCGATACTTTGGATTTTTTATAAAGTACTCTAGTATACCAAAAGAAACTTAAGGTTGCATATTGTTCTTATAAATAACTAACTTTGAATAAACCTTTATCCTTGCGTAAATTACCAATATAAAAGGGAAGAAAATAAAAAGTAGAAACAATAACCAAAAACAACAAAAAGAATGGCTTTCTGGGAAAAAGCAATATAACAAAAAAGGAGTAAAAGTTAGGGTCAACTAGATTGATCATGGACAACGAAAAAGGGAAAGATAATCAAGATGAATAGTCTAAATTATAAGGGATATATATACAATCAAGAAAAAGAGTGGTAAAGAAGATAAAACTTAGTAAACAAAATATGACATAGTGATCTAAGATACAGAGTGAGAGGAGTATAAGTACTCCTTATGAGAGGCGAGGTCACGTAAGGGTGTTAGGTCCGAATGGTCGGAGCCATTCTGCAGTCTCACAGTATATTTGTTAGATTTGATTGTTTTGTAACGTATTATTGTTTTGTTGTAATTCCCATTGCGTAGGTATTTAATTGTAGTTTTAATCCCTTAATCCTTCAATTCTTTAAGGACAAGTACTAATAACATCAACAACAACAACAATTATATCAACAACAACATCATTAACAATATTATTATCAATATACTTCGTTATAACCGCAACTTCCAGGCTAGAAACCTTTCCTATACTTGAAAAGTATTGGTTGCTTTTCGCTATCGCGCCGCTTTTGTTCCTTTTCCCTTTTCTCCTACTTTTTTTGCTTTTGTTTCTTTATTTTCTCCTTCTACTTTTTTTACTTCTTCTTTTGATCCCCTTACTTTTTATTTGCTTTTGAAACGCTTTTTTCGCATTCCTATTTTTTTTCTTAAACGCCTTTATTACTACCCTTTGCTTTTTCGTTTTTTCTTTTTTTATTCCTTCAATTCTTTTCTTTTTTGTTTTTCCCAAACCGGTTTCTTTAGCAAAAATAACGATGAGGATAAGGATAAGGATTAAAATGAAAATGAGGATAAAGATTTTTTGCTTTATCGAAAGATAAATATTATGGTTACTTTAGTAATACATTATTTACATTTTATAGGATTTTGATAAAGATTTTGGTTTTAACTTTTTAAGGGTTAAATATAATAGTAAATTGAGCAATAAAGGGTTTGAAATAATATCTTCCATTTTTGTTATTTCTTCTATAACAACTTTTTATACTTTTGCTAAAAAGATTCGATTTAAAAGGCTAAAGAATTTTTATTTGTATATGTAATATATAAAATCGTTAATTGTTAAGCAAAGAGATAGGATTTACTATAAAAACGCGGATTTCTAAAAAGTTTAATGTTATCGATACTTTATATATATGTATTAGCTTTTGCTAACACATTTGTATGCAATAGCGGATGATTTCTTGGTTGCGAAGGTTAGTAATGATAAAAAAGTATAATATTTCTTTTTCGCTTTATATTATGATTGTTAATTATGTGATTATAGGAGATAAAGCGTTTCTGGATCATTTTTTGGAACGTTTTGAAGTATATTGATCTTTAAATAGCTTTGAAGTTGGTGTAGGGTATATTTGCGTTGGAAGCGAATTCCTTTGGAAATAGGTATATTTCGGAGGATTACTTTGTAACAGCAAAGATAAAAAGAAAGAGAAAGGAAAAGAAAATGGGTAGTAGTGGTGATGGAAAGGTTGTTCGTAGATAAGCTTTTTTAGAGTAGTGGGGTATGGGGTAATGGGGTATAGAAGGAGTACTGTAATATTAATTTGTATAAATACCATATGATTATCGATTATTCAATAACCTCTATAATTCGATCCTTAGCGTTTTATATGTTAATTAATTTAACAAAGTATTCAAATTTCTATTGAGTAAGATTCTTAATAAGCCTATTTGTTGGTATATCGGTTATTGGTAAATATGTGATTAAGAATCGCTTATTAGCGTATTCTTGACGAAGCCATATATTCTGAATATTTATATGCCTAAGTTTAGTAAAGATTTTTTTGTTTTTATTAACTATTAATTGGATCGTTTGAATATTGTTGCAAAAAATATTAATAGGCTTTTTTATTAATACTTTAATTTTCTTTAAAAGCTTTAATATTATTATTGTTTTTTTAATTGATTTTTTTATATTTAAAAGTTTTATCTTTGTAATCGAAGTAGTAATTATATCTTGTTTTATAGCTTTCCATACAATAATATTACTATACAATATAATTACATAGCCTTAAAAAAATCTTCGAATAATCGCATCATTTGTAAAAGAAATATTTGAAAAAGTTATTATTTAAAGTATATAATTATCCCTATAGCAAATAAAAAAGTATCAAGATCTATATAAATATACAATATAATGATTTGTTACTATAAAGTGATCCTTTGAAAGATTAATGTTATATTCGTTTAGTTTAGAAAAAAGAAATGTTGAATCGATTTTAATTGTTATAATCGAATATAAGATTGATCCAATTTTTTTTTAATATTTTTTTACTTTAAAAAAAAAAATTATATCCTTATTCTTCTCGAATACTATAATTGAAAATAATATAACTGCTCTTCCCTTTATAAAACCAAATTTGCAAGCAATTTTATCGATATAAATATCGTATATTAACTACAATTTCTTAAATTATCAATTTCTAATGATTCAAATCCCTAGAAACCATTAAATATCGCCAAGATCTTTAAGCTTATATTTAGCTTTAATTCCATTAACTATTTGATTCTTTTAATGTTTATACCTTTTGTAATAAATCACTAAATACCTTATACCCATCTAATATATAACATATAACTGGATTCCCAGTAGAATCTCGAGATACATTAACAAAAGCATTTACAACATTGTATTGCTTCATCTCCAAATCATTCTTCGCTATCGTTGCTATTATTATACAAAAGGATCACGTAATAAACATAATTGCATAAATCGATTCGATTGTTACTGTATCCTAAAAATCTTCTTTAACTATTAATCGTGATCTATAACAATCGATATAGCCGCTTTGATCATTTTTATAAATAAATACTTATTAAAGTAGAATAAGCTTTGATTTAATTGATATTGTTTCAATTTTTTGTTAAATATTTCGATTTTATAATACTTTAATTTTGCAGTTATAATCTATTTTGAATTAATATTCAAATATATAAGTTTTAAGATTATGAAAGAACTTTGATGATGATAATGCTATTGATTTTAGTATTCGTAGAAAATTTGTAACCTTAAATTAAATCAAAAGCGTGATTATTGGTTTATATTTTATTGCGGCAGCTATTATGTTATATATAATAATGAACTTACTATTTTGTTCATTTAGCTTATCCTTTTGTTTATTAGATTAAAAAGTGTTATGGAAATCATTTAATTGTTGAAGTCTATTTCTGAATCTGTATAATTAAGTAATTACAATATCAATAAAAATATTAATTTTGTAATAACCATTTGTTTATTGATGTAAACGATTTGAGCGTTTAGTATAATTTGTTGTTTAATGCTTTGTATAATCGGGGATCATATCAATATTGTTAAGTGTATCGAATTTAATATATTTTTCAATATTGATATTAAACTTAAGAATTTCTATTTGTAGAATATATAATTGTTTAGTAGTTTTGTTAAACATAAATAACGAAAAAGATCTTTTAAATATATTTCTTTTTATAGAAAGCAATATTGTATCTCCCTTTTCGTTATTAAAAATCGAGTGATTATTCGATTTATTGTTTTCGAGAATATTATCTAATATTGATATTAATAGTTTTAATGAAGTTGTTGATTCTCTATAACCAAAATCTATACAAGCTTTTTGTGAATTAATTACTTCGAGCGGGCTTTTATCCTAACTCTTATTCTAAGGAATTTTTGTATGGTCAGCACCGGTGTTGACCACTTTTGACAGGGGTAGTGCTGACCATAGTAAATTTACTAGTTTGGTCAGCACCTCTTATTTTATAATCCTTTTGAAATATTATAAAATTTTTATAATATACTATAGGTTAATTTA
>NGKF01000057.1:26357-62877 GCA_002162555.1 Monilinia aucupariae | reverse complement strand
AATCACGTGAATATAGGTATATTAGGAACGGATGGATCTTGTATTATAGGAGACAAACAATAATACAATCACTGTTTTATACCTATACCTTTATCCCTTTCTGATATCATTTCATTATATATTCGTAGCTATCCTCCGTGATATATATCTAATCTATATAAACTTTATAGCGTTATTTATAATTACTATAAAGTATTTGTTATTTAAAAAGAATATCTTTTAAATTCCAAAAAGATTATAATAAAAACAATATAAAATTGTAAACGTTTTAATAATTATATATTTATTGAAATGCTCTTTTATTCTTTTTGTTAGGCAAAATAAATACATCGATCTTTTTATCGACTTTCGTTTTCTTAATAATTTTAAGTTTATATACACTTTTGAAAACTTCCAAAGTTGATTATAATTAAAGTAATTAAATCAACGATATATTAAATCGAATATAAACTTATAAAGATTAATATTATTCATAACAATAAGCTTTTTAAATATAAGATTAATAAATTATCATACGATAGTATAATATAAGTCACGGTAGTGGGAATCGAGAGATAATATAAAAGTATGGTTTAATAGTGTAAGTAATAGAAACTAGATTCATATAATAAAGAAAAACTTGATTAATTTAATCTTAAACTCTAATAGTTAAAGGTTTATATATAAATGTGATATAAAGCAGTAATAATGCTTTGATAAAAGTATTACCTTGGTAAAGAATATGTAATCTCTACTATAATAGAGCTAGTATATTCAAATACGAATAAGTAAAAAGAATAAGGAATATACTAAAAATATAGGAATAACATTAGGGATAGTTATATCCTATAATATACCCCTCAAAGCGATAATAATGTTATTGATCTACAATATAACAAAAGAAATATATAAACAATAAAGTTATATTGTATAAATTATCGATATAAATGTTTATTGTTGTATATATATATTACTAATAGCAACGCGTATAATCTCGATTAGCAATAACTTAATAATATCAACAACGAAAAAAGCAAAGAAATCGTTGTTTAACCATTAAATTAAATCGTTTTTCGATAGCAATTATTGTTTAGGTAATAAGCAACATTGTTTGTAAAGCATAATATATCGTAGATTTAAAACAATAAATGTTCGCGTTTTAAACTTGAAATTGTATAATCTTTTTAATATAATTAAATATGGCTTTTCTATACAATTTGGCAATGTATTCCTAGTATTTATTTCATTTTAATTATATGGATGATCTCTGCAATATATACTTTTCTTTTATTCATCGATTAACCTTTTCTTCAAAGGGTTTTAAGCCGTATAGATATTTTATTAATAAAATGTTTTTATTTTCTAATTCGATTTTGAAGGGAAGAGATATATCGATAAGTGGGATGGATTTATTGTTTGTTCTAATCGATTATTTAGTAATAGTCCTACTTTTCTTTTCCTTTAGTATTCAAGAAGAGAAAAAGGAAGAAAAAGAGAGAAAAGAAAAAGAAGAAGATAAAAGCTCTTTGTCTTCTAAAATAACGCTAGTTCAAAAAAAACCATCAATTGATAACAAAGGTAATGGTTATATATATTATTATCTTTAATGTAACTTTTAACTAGCGTTTTTTAGGATTTTTTTTTAAACGCCTTTGTTAAAGCATTACTACTAATGGTCCTTCCTTTATTAATAATTACGGCTGGTTTTGCGAAATGTAGTATACGTAAGTGTAAGGTAAATACTTCTAAATCTATTAATTGCTTGATATAATACTAATATAATTTTAACGTCCGATTAGATTTGAAGTAAAGAAGAAAGAGGAGATGGATTTGGACGACCCTACAAATCCTTTTAATAATAATTACCAGGGTCGTCTATCCCTTCCTCAAAGTATTAATTCTAATAAAAATAAGAAGTTTGTAGAAAATAAAGCGGAAGGGGTTACGGGTTCTAGCACTTGTAGTATTAAAAAAAAGAAAATGAAAATAATTATAAAGATAAAAGGGAAGGGAAAGGGGAAGGGAAAAGGGAAAAGAAAAGAAAAGGAAATAAAGGGAAAGGTGTTTAAGTATAGAAAGCCAAGGATAAGAGAAAAAAAGAATATTATACTTTGTGTTCAATATATGAAGTTGTTAATCGTAAAGCAAAGCGATAGCGTATGTTATTGTAATACTAACTTAACCGATATAAGGTGCTATAGATGTTATAGTTACTTTTGTATTAGGTTTTTTAGTTACTTTTATATAATGATAATCGACTTTTTTAAAATTAAGATTAAGGGAAAAATAAAATTGATAAATAGTTTTATTTTTTATATTGAAAAATATGAAAATAATAACAAATGAAATATAAAAGCTCAAATCGTTTAAAACAATGTTGAGGATAATGCTGTTCTATTACAAGAGAAAGTTGAAGAAGGAGAAAGGGTTAAAAGCTGAATAAAAGAAAAAGAAAAAGGTAATTGTAAAAAAAAAGAAGAAAGAAAAGGAATCATGCTCAAAAGGTTTGAAAAGTGCGAGCGATACAAGTTCTATTGTAACGGGCCGCTCTATAAATGCCTTTATAAACCTTGTTTTAAAGAGTGACGATAGTAACGATAATAATCAAAAAATGCAAGATTTGGCTCAGGCCATTACTATTAAGCAAAAAGCTAAAAGAAGTAGTGGGCGATAAAAAAAAAGTATTATTGTAGGTTATATAATATTAAAGTACAAGATTTAATCGATTTTTGTAATACATAATTTAATATCTTATAAATTAATTAACAATATAAACCTTTCGAATGGTTAACAATCCAAATTCTTTGTTAATTTATTTGCAAATATATTTTTAATCGCTAAATAGAATATTAAAAACCTTTGATTTGTATATTTTTAACGAAACTATATATTTTGAATATCAATGTAATGCAACTTCGTAATAATATACTTATTTTCTTTAATAACAAAACAAATAGCTTAAGTATTATTACAATAAATTGTAATAGGTTTCCACATTATTAAATTAATTTTTTTTAAAAGTTTAAAAATAGCTATAATCTTTTTAATAATATATTTAATACTTAAAAGCTTTATTTTTGTAGTAGATATAATAATAATAGCTTAACAAAAGGCTTTTCAAATAATAAGGCCTTCAAATAAAAATATAATATATCTATCACGCTAAAAGCGTAAAGCACGTAAGGAGCACGTGTTTACTGAACACCATGCTTTTACGTATTACGTAAATCTTTCAATAGTAGATGCATAGGTACACTAAAACATACGTACGCTAAGGTGCTCGAGCACACTAACCGCTTTTGATCTGCCGGCGTTAAGAGCACCGGCATATCAACCGAGCTTAGTATATCGACTAATTGAGCCTATAACTACTATTATACAAAAACATTATAACTCGTAGTATTGTAGATCCTTATAATTACAAAGCTATATAATGATTACGTATGATCACATATAATTATATATATATAGTATATAAAGAACAGATTAATTCTGTATTTAAAGAGACAAATAACAATATAATTACTATTTTATATCTATATCTTTATTCTTCTTTGATATTACTTTATTATATATTCATAGCTATCCTCCGTGATAGTTATGAGCTCGGTTTATGCTCGAAATCTCTACAACAACTACAATTCGAATATCGATATCATACAATTCCTTTTTTCCTTTTAATCCTCAATCATCTTTTATTACATTCCCATTATCCTTTATCTTTTAATAATCATTCTTTTTATTATATTAAAGATTACTTTTAATAGCCAAGCGGATTGATCTCTTTAGTATTTATTATTTAAGAACATTAATTGCTTTAGGCATATCTAGAACAATATCGATCTGGATACCTCAAATTCTTCCAATTACCAATTCCGTGATTAGTTGAGCGCTAATCTACTCTAAGCCTTTTCCATGGATATTATGATTTTTGAAGAGAATCGTAAACGCTATAATCAATATGCCATAGACTTTAAAGCTTATAATCGATATGCTAATACTAATGTCGAAATAGATGGAATGCTTAAGCTTAAGCTTTCTGCGGATCCTGTCCTTGCTATATTAAAGGATTTCTCAAAAACCTTTTTACTTATAGAGAAGATTTACAAGATTCAAAAGAGTAAATACAATCAAAATCATAATAATTTCCGTTATATGTTTGATTGGATCATAACAATAATCGATTTATTTTATGCTTTGAAAATCTTTTAGAATGTTATACAAAATTATACCCTAAAACAAATTATTGTTTATCTATATATAAAAATTGCTTTTATTAATTTAATAATCTTAAAGATCATTTAAACCAAATATATCGATTACTTAAATAGTATATACAATAAACGAGTTGATTCGATTAAATAGTATAAGAAATAGAAATCACTTTATATTAAAATATCAACCTATAATCTTCTAAAGATCAAAGGAATTTGTGGATATAAACAATTCTTGAAAGCATTTAGCAAACTAGCTTC
Source organism: Monilinia aucupariae (assembly GCA_002162555.1). Classification (NCBI taxonomy): domain Eukaryota; kingdom Fungi; phylum Ascomycota; class Leotiomycetes; order Helotiales; family Sclerotiniaceae; genus Monilinia; species Monilinia aucupariae. The sequence goes on along the minus strand of NGKF01000057.1, from coordinate 58,423 downwards.
AAATTAATTGAAACAACAATTAATTATTTTGAATATTAAAGATAAAAAAGAATGCTATACTATTATTTTAAAACAATATAGTAGTTTTTTCATTGATTATATCGATTGGATGGATTGTAATCTATTGCCAAAGGGATCTTTCGCTATTCAAGGATTAGAATTCCAATAACCATCCGAATCAAAGCAATAATCGAAAAGCAACAACGCTAACAACGCCATTCAGTATTATCCTTGTAAAAAAAATCAAGTAATCGACCCAAGCCATCGTTATAAGCTTAACGAATGTCGAATAGTTAAACTAGTTTTTACTAATAATTATATTAATCAATTCATTTGGTTTATTAATAAAAAACAAATTAAAGAAATCAACGAATATATTAAAGATAAGAAATATAATAATTTTCGTAACGTTTTATTCAAAAAAAGATAGCTTTTTAGTACTTAAGCCAATCAACTTTATGGATCTTTATCAAAAAAGGATTTTCACAACATTACCTTTTGTATTATCGATCTGAACAAGTATATTAGCGTTTTTTCGATTTCTATAATTATGTTTATATATATATTAACTAATTGCATTTTGTTGGATAATTGTAGTACTATATATATTATCAACAATGCTAGTTTTTTAATAAGCGGAAAATACATTCTTAACGATATTTTGGATTACGTCGAAGCAGGATTATTAAGCTTGCTAATGGTTGGTTGTAGCGAAAAAGTAATTAAAGGAATTTTGCTAAGTGATATGGATCTTATACTAATTAATATTATATTTATCCTTAGTTTTTATATTAATCTTGTATTCGAAACCCTTCTTTGTAACAAAAGTATTTGGTTTAATAACTTTAACGCTATTGTTAAGATCGACGATCGGATTAATAGTATTATTATTGCTTAATGCATTAGAAAGTATAATCTTATCTTTTTAGAATATAACGTTTGTTTTAACTATTCTAATGAGTTTAATTTTCCTATAAGCATAAATATTATAATACTTATCAAAAGCCAAAAAATCAATAAGCCTTTTTTTTGAATATATGAAACAATAAAGCTTCAAATGAAATCAAACGATTTATAGTATAAAAGATTAAGATATCTCGGCAAAAAAGCATTGAAATACTTAGTTAGAATGGTTAAAGAAGTACAAATCAAAGAAATTACTCAAATGAAATGCATCGATTGTTTATATACTTATACTAAATAGATTGTTTTACGCTTATTTAATAATTATTAATCATTTAAACCTTTTTATAAGGTTTAATAGAATTTGTTCAATTTTCTTTGTACTTATAACGAAGCGTTATAAATACTAATAATCAAGGATATATATAGTGGAAAAATCTTTACTATTATATTAATCCAAAAAACATATAACAAAATCTTTAAAGTTTTACAAAACTTTGTTATATAGGTTTATTGCAAATATAGTTTTTATATTGTAATGATTAAATAAAACAATAATACATTCGTTATAAAAATCAAAGGTAATACTACGTTTAAAAGATAAATTTTCGAAGAGAGTATAGAACTTGAACTCTCTTTATCCTTTACATATAAACCTAACAATGAAACGAAATGCGTAGGATAAGAAATCATTACTAAACAAATTAAAATGCGTATTTCAATTGGATTACTAAATAAAATATAAATAAAGATCGCTTTTGCCGCTATATACCTATATAACATTAATCCATTGAAAACAAAAAATTGAAAATGTTTTAACAAAATAATTGATTTTTGGTTTAGGCAATACTATAGATAGTATTTATCATTATTGTTACGAAAAATTATTAATGATCTTTATTTCGATTAGAATGCGATATATAGGTATAATTGCTACATATATTTTTTGAATAAAGAAAAAGAAGTTGGGATTAGAGTAAAATGGTATAAAACTAACCCGCAAATATATATTGAATATTTGATCGAATATATTTCTGTTACAATAATCTTCTGTATTTAAATCCCTATATTCGATAAAGTTATTATTATACGAAATATCAAATTCGATAAAAGATTTGTTTATAAAGATAATTTTTATAGCGAGATTGTTAATGTTATATCAATCCAAATGATTAAGGATTTGATTGTTGAATTGGATATTCAATAAATGAAATCGCCGGATAACACTATTTTAAAAAATATGGATAATAAACTTATCGAAAAACTTGTACAAAAAAAGCTTGAAACCATATATACTTTTGATCAGAATTATAAACGCTTTAAATTTTCGATTTTGGGAGTAATTGAAGTAATTGAAGAAAATCAAAAGGGTTAAAAGAATTTGGTAATAGAATCTTTGCTATTTACTTTAATTTATAATAATAAGTATGGTATTTTGTTAGATCTTAATACAATTATAGAAATCAACGAATCAACGCCGGTTTTTAGTAAACCAAAATCCCCGTTAGCTGTATTTACAATAAAGAATAAAAGCTTGCTCGAAATGATTAATTCACGAAAGGTTCGCATAGATTTTGGTTATGGAGAATCAACGACTCTACTAAGACCATTAACATCAATGTTAGATAGTAATCTTAAAGATAATAAATCGAATGATTATTCGATTTTCGATAAAGAGAAAAGAGATCCATTATTGCTTTTTATAAAGAGAAATACGTTTAAAAGATTTTCTTCGCTATTTATATTTAATAAAGCTACTAAACGGTTATATACTTTACAAATAGAGATTCTTAAGCTTAACATTAATATTAAGGAGTATATTAAATTCGATGCGTTTAACAACGTTGATATGGTTCCCGATTATATAAAGCATTAAATAATAGATTGTATTAAACGCTTAAATCGTTTGCGTTAATAAACAAATGGTTATTATAAAACTAATACCTTTATTAGTACCGTGATTGCTTAATTATACAGATTCAGAAATGAACTTCAACAATTAAATAAGTTCTATAACACTTTCTAGCTTAATAGGCAAAAGAATAAACTAGATGAACAAAATGGTAAGTTTATCATTATATATAATATAATAATTGCCGCAATAAAATATAAATCGACAATTACGTTTTTGATTTAACTTAAGGTTACGGATTTTTCGCGAATGTTAAAATCAATAGTATTATCACCACTAAGGTTTTTTTATAATTTTAGAACTTATATATTTGGATATTGGTTCAAAATGGATTATGATCACAAGATTAAAACATTACAAGATCGAGGTATTTAGCGAGAAATTGAAACAATATCGACTAAATCAAAGTCTATTCTACTTTAATAAATATTTATTTATAAGAATAATTAAAACAACTATATTAATCATTGTAGATTACGATTAGTGGTTAAAGAAGATCTTCAAGATACAATAACAATCAAATTAATTTACACTGTTACATTTACAGTACAATCCTTTCGTATAATAATGGCAAAGATAGCAAAAGATGATCTTAAAACAAAGTAATACGATGTTGTAAATATCTTTGTTAATGTATTTCAAAATCCCATTGAGAATTTAATAATATGCTATATGCCAAATGGGTATAAAGTACCTGGTAAATCCATTATTTTCGATTATACATTATATAACTTAAAAAACTCTTTTGCACTTTAGTATAAAAAGTTTACTAATATACTTACCAACCTAAAAATAATAAAGTGCAAAGAAAAGCTTTACATTTTTATATCTTTTGATTATTATATATTTATTTTATTCTTTATTGATAATATCCAAATGATTTATTACAAAAAGTATAAACATCAAAAAGATTAAATAGTTAATGGAATCAAGGCTAAATATAAGTTTAGAGATCTTAACGATATTTAATGGTTTTTAGGGATTCGAATTATTAAAAATTAATAATTTAAGAAATTGTAGCTAATATATAATATTTATATCAACAAGATCGCTTACAAGTTTGGTTTTACAAAAAGAAGAGTAACTATATTATTTCCGATTATAGTATTTGAGAAGAATAAAAATATAGCTTTTTTTTTAGAAATAAAGGAATATCAAAAAAAAGTTGGATTAATCTTATATTCGGTTATAACAATTAAAATCGATTTAGTTTTTCTTTCTTTTAAACTAAGCGAATATAGTATTAACTTTTTAGAAGATTACCAAATAATTATCAATTATTGTATCGTATACTTATATAGATCTCGATACTTTTTTATTTATTACAAAGATGATTATATTCTTTAAATAATAACTTTTTTAAATACTTCTTTTGCAGATAATATGGTTATACGAAAATCTTTTTAAGATTATGTGATTATGTTGTATAATAATGTTATTGTATAGAAAGCTATAAGATAAGATATAATTATTATCTCGACTATAAAAACAGAACTTTTAGATATGAAAAAATCAACTAAAGAAGCAATAATAATATTAAGACTTTTAAAGAAAATTAGGGTATTGGTAAAGAAGCCTATTAATATTTTTTACAATAATATTTAAATAATCCGATTAATAATTGATAAGAATGAAAGAATCTCTATTAAACTTAAGTATATGAATATTTAGAATATATAGCTTTATTAAGAATACGTTAATAAGCGATTCCTGATTATATATTTACTAATTATCGATATGTTAATAAATAAACTTACTAAGAATTTCACTAAATAGAAGTTTGAATACTTTATTAAATTGATTAATATATAAGATGTTAAGGATCGAATTATAGAGATTATCGAATGATTGATAATTACGTAGTATTTAAACAAATTAATATTATAGTACTCCCTCTATACTCCATTACCCCAATCCCTACTCTTCACCTCTACCTTAAAGGAAGCTCACCTCCGAGCAACCTTTTCATTATCACTCATCTTCCTCTCCTTTCTCTTTCTCTTTATCTTTGTCGCCGCGAAGTAATCCTCCGAAGTATACCCGTTTCCAAAAGAATCCGCTTTCAGCGTAGATATACTCCGCGCCGACTTCGAAGCCATTCAAGGATCAATGTACTTCAGAACGCTTCGAAAAACGGCTTAGAAATGTTTCATTTTCTATAATCATATAATTAACGATTTTAATATAAAGTAAAAAGAAGATATTATATCTTTTCATCATTATTGATCTTTGCGATTAAAAAATTATTCGTTATTGTATACAAATATACCAGCAAAGATTAATATATATATATAAAGCATCAATAACATTAAACTCTTTAAGAATCCGCGTTTTTATAGCAAATCCTATCTCTTTGCTTAACGATTAGCGATTTTATACATTATATATATAGATAGGGATTTTTTAGCTTTTTAGATTAAGTCTTTTTAATAAAGATATAAAGAATTATTATAGAAGAAATAATAAAAATAGAAGATACTATTTCAAATCCTTTATTGCTCGATTCATTACTATATTCAACCCTTAAAGGGTTAGAATCAAAATCCTCATCAAAATTCTATAAAATATAAATAATATATTGTTAAAGTAATTATAATGTTTATTTTACAACAAAGCAAAGAATCTTTATCCTTATCCTCATTTTAATCCTCATCCTTATTCTTATCGTTATCCTCGCTAAACGAATTGGTTTGAAAAGAACGGGAAAGGAAAGAATCAAAAAAGTAAAGAAAAAAGAAACGAAAGGACAAAAAGCAACAATAAAAACAATAAAGAAAAGAAACAAGGATGCGAAGAAAGTATCCTAAAAACAATCCAAAAGGATCAAAAAAAGAAAAAGAAACAAAAGGAAAAGAAGAAATAGAAGAAATAAAAGAAGCAAAAAGAGAAGGAAAAAAGAAGAAAAGAAACGTAACAACGAAAAGCAACCAATGCTTCCCAAGCACAGGAAAAGTTCCCGGCCCGGGAATTGCAAGCACAACAAAGCATATTGATATTGTTGTTGTTGATATTATTGTTATTGGTTATTATTGTTATTGTTGTTGCTACTGTTTTTGATGGTTTGAAGAATCAAAAGATCGAAGGATCAAAGCTATTATTATATAGCCGCGCGATAGAAATCATAACAAAACAATAATACGTTACAAAATAATCAAATATAACAAATATATAATAAATACTTTTAATCATGATCGTTACTATCTATAGGATCGGCGATTTAAGCATTTATGGAATCACATAGAATTATTCACTTATACAATTATCCACAAAGAAATTACATATACATCATTAAATTAATTTCCGTTTATTTGTTTATATCAATAAAGGATTACGCAAATAGCGCGTAATTGTAGATTCATTTATTTTGTTTGTTTTGTAAATAAATCATATATTGCGCATATAATCTGGGGGGTATATCACGCTAAAAGCGTAAAGCATATAAGGAGCATATGTTTATTGAACACTATGCTTTTATGTATTATATGGATCTTCCGGTAGTAGGTGCACGGGTATATTAAAGCATACATACATTAAAGTGCTCGAGCACATTAATCGCTTTTGATCTGCCGACGCTAAGAGCATCGGTATATCAATCGAGCTTGGTATATCGACTAATTGAGCCTATAACTATTGTTATACAAGAACATCATGATTTGTAATATTGTAGATCCTTATAATTACAGAGTTATACAATGATCACGTGTAATCACGTATAATCATGTATATGTAGTATATAAGGAACAAATTAATCCTGTATTTAAAGAGATAAACAACAATACAATTATTGTTTTATACCTATACCTTTATCCCTCTTTGATATCATTTCATTATATATTCGTAGCTATCCTCCGTGATAATATCCTTATAAGGACCATTTAAAATCAAGATTATCTACAAAAGAAATATCGGAGTAGGATAAAAGTTGAGGTAATGGATCTCCGTTATATTTATAATTTAAATACTTTATATTCCACAAGTATTATAAACAATGATTTACAATTTTTATATGCTTCTTCGACGGATTTGTTAAATAATGATTTAGTTGAAAGGTTATAAAAGTAATATCTGGTCGAATAATAATAATTGTATAAAGTACAAAACCAATCTTTTTTTGATAAACTTTTATAAAAGAGAGAATTGCGATTCTTTTGTATTTAATGAATATCATGATGAATAAAAAGGTAGTGGTGTTGTTATTAGCGAAGCCGAATTTTTTAGCTATTTTGGATATATAAATATTATAAGCTAGCTAGAGTTTATATAGCTTTCGATCCCTTATAATTCGAATTCCCAAAAACTATAAGATATTATTCAAATCGCGTAGTTCGTATTTCTTTTTGATTTTTTCGATAATTTTGTAGGTTGTTTTAATGTGTTTTCTGTAGTAAATAATTTGAATATCGTTTATAAAGAAGAGTATTGAAATATATTTATTCTGAGTCATATAAATACACGGCTTTTCTTTGCACTATACTATACTAAGAGATATAAGGGTAGTAGTAAATTCCTTATACTACAAAGCAAATAAATCCCAAAAACCATATAGAGTTCGATTAATAATAATATATTTGTTAAGCACTTTATATTTATCCGGAAGTAGATATATTATAGAAACACCACTAAAATCTCTCATAGCATTAACGAAAATATTAATAATGTTAAATTGTTTAGTTTCCAGATTGTATTTAACTACTATAATCATTATAATGCGGAACAACTTAATAGCAAAAATCGCGGTATAAATAGATTCGATCATACTTTTGTTTTAAAGATTTTCTCGAATTATTAAATGTAAACAACATCGATTTATATACCCTTCAAAATCGTTTTTGTAATCGAAAACTTATTAAAAAAAAATCGAATAAATACTATCCGATTCTATTTCGATTTTTCTTTAGGTTTGCTTATTTTTAAGATTTTTAATCTTTTTATCACAATCCTTTTTGAATCAAAGTTCAAAAATATGCTTATCTAATTGATTATAAAAGCGAGGAAATGGTGGTGCAGCAGATTTGAACATTTTTAAAAGAATATTTAAAGATTTTGAAAACAAAAAAAAGATTAGTTTAAAATTGATTGCAGAAGCAATAACGTTGTAAAATATAATAAATTTATTTTTTTCTTTCGAATTATTTAAATTATTTTGATTTGACCAAAAAGTATTATGAAATTTGTTCAAAAGGTTATTATTTCGAATTGACCCTAGAGATTATACAATAATAATTCCAATAAATGTATTAATCGACCTATTTCTGGTATTCTATTGACATAAACATTGAAAACATTATATAAAACGTAATCGACCAATAGATTAATTAAAACAATCAAATTAATAATTAAAAAACAACTGGAATTTGTTTAAATTAAAATTAGTTTTAAATATTTCTATTTGAACTATTCAAGTTTATTTAAAAAAACGATGAAGATTAAGAACTAAAACATATTGATCTTAATATTCCTTTATTGTATATGTTTTTAGTAAAAATCAAAAAAGTATAACTAGTTTTTCGATTTTATAAAGCATAAGAATTTCTATTGGTTTAACAAAAAGCGATTTGTATTAAGATTTTACCTCGTCCTTCATTTGACTTGGAATATTAAATACCTTACTAACGATTACTAGATTTCTATTCTAAAAATCATGAATTTAATCTTAAATTTGAATTAATACTTTAATGATTTTGTAATCCATTCCATTGCTTTGAGTAGTTAAAGATGCGACGGGAAAGTATAAGGATCCACGATTAATAAAATTAATTTGATTACTATCTAGTATATCCTCAATTACCGGTATTAAACAATTTAGTTGTACTTTAATACTAGGTTCTACTTTTTTTATAAATTCTAAAGCTTATAAAATCGATGGAAAAGGTTCCTCTAAATTATTATAATCCTTATTACTAAATAAAAAAGCCGGCCCAAAAAATATCAATATCTTAATATCCTCTAAATCCATTTTCGAGGTTGATATCCCGATAAAAGTTTTTAGAGTACGCATAGTTTTGGAAATATTTATATCTTTTTTGTTTGTAATTGAAATTGAATTATCTAACTTATAGCTGAATATAGTTTTATCAACATTCATTTCCTTAAAAATATTAAGCTTTTTGATAAGATTCTTGAAATCGAAATCGAGTATAATATTAGTAATGCTATAAACTTTATCTATTCCATAAATATAATGTTTATTGAAAATAATGTTCTGAGTGATAATAACCTTGTTAAATTTCGGAATCCAAATCCTATAGATATACATTTTAAATATATATTCAATCAAATACTCAATATAAGCTCTCAAATTAGTTTTGTACTATTTATTTTTTATACCAGCCTTTTTATTTTTATTCAATAGATACACACAATAGCTATAACGATATATACCGCTTCAATTAAGTTTTAAATTATTTGTAGTAGATTTAACAAAATTAGAATTATATTATTGAAAATATTAACGAAATTAGGAATTAAAAACTTTGTTTAAACATTTAAAGCCTTTGTTTTTCAAAGGATTTATATTGTAAAGGTAAATAGCGGTTTACATTACTTCCACTTACATTTTATTGGGTAGTTTTGAAAAGGTCTTTATTTTGATCTGTTTTGTTATAATTTCTTAATTTGCGCGTTCGACGTTGTTGTTAAATTTGTATGTATAAGAAAATGAAAGTTCAAGTTTAAAGCTCTCTTTAACAATCTAATTCTCGAAAATAATAATGTTTTTAATATCAATAATTGATATATCGTTATTTTGCTTTATAACGATAATATTAAGTTCATATTTACGATAAATCTATACTACAAAGTTCTATAGCACCTCGAAAACTTTGGTATATGTTTTTTGGTTCAAAATGAAAAAGAATATCTTGCCATTAAACATATCCTTGATAATTAGTAACCAAAAAACGCCAATATATTTACAAAGAAAATCAAAAAGATCTCATTGGATTTTGTAGAAAAGTTTTGAGGAAAAAGAATTATTAGATTTGTATGAAATGATTTGCTTTGTATACATAATAATACAATTAATGCAATCTATTCTAACAATTCTTTTAATTTTAACTCCTTTAGTTATACAAACTAGATACTCCAAAACTTCTTTGCCTAGATATCCTACTCTTTTATACCAAAACTCGCTAAAATCCTTTTTTGGGATAAATTGATTATACAAGCATTGATACAATTGATTGATTTAACAAAAAGCAATCGAATAAACCATTATAATGCGATTTATAAGAACAAAGAAAGGATCAAAAAAATAAGAAAAAGAAATAGATTTGTATTCAATAATAATTAGTCTATACTTTCAAACGCAATTAGCTAATATACGATTATTCTTTATAGGCTCAATCCTTAATATATTATTGTTATTATAAAACTACGCTTTTTTTTCCTTTATAAAAAATTCTAAAATTAGGTTAATATAAAAGCCTAATATAAAAGCTACATTATTGAATACCAAGTCCTTAGTATTAGAATCGAATTCGTTATGTAAAAAGTTTTTGAATATGCAAATACTTTTACCAAAAACAAAAAAGAAAGTAATTATAAATTCAATAAAATCGTTGATATTTGTTAGTTAATATACATTTTTGTTCAAGAGCTTAATATTGTTAATTAAGTGCAAAGTATTATAATTGTTAAGGAGAATATTTTAAAAAAAGTAGTAAAAAGAAATTAGTAAAGCGAAAGAGTATATACTATTGGAATCTTCAGATTTTATTAATATAGTACTAATAGTAGTTGTAAAAAGAGAAAGGAGTTTCGATTTATCTTTTTTACTAATAGTATTAGAGCTACTAATAGTATTTAATCAACCCTTTTTTTTCAATGCTTCGTATAAATTCTTTTATTTTGAGTTTTTTAAATATGCTTTAATATCTTGAATCTCGATATCACCTAGCGTAACTTTGTACTAAGCATTACTTTTAAACGTAAAAGTTTGTTGTAAACGATAATATATATTAGCAATGTATTAATATCTACAAAAATCAATATATTTGCGGTAAGGGTATTTAAATTTGTTGTTATTGAAAGATTTGTTATTAGAACGAAAAGCTTTATTGGAAAAAGAGATATTAAATGAAAAAGGATTAAATAAAAAAAAATTGAATGAAGTTGAGTAACTTGAAAGTGTAATATAAGCTTCTTTAAAAGGTACTTTCTCAACGTTTTATATTAACAAAAGAAAATCTCGCTCAATTTATTTAAAAGTAAAAAGCTTTTTGTCGGCGTAAAAAAAAGTAGTAATAGTTTTTTGTTGTATACCTTCAACCCAATAAAAATCGAACTTTTTGATTGCAACAAAGAACTTTTTGATAATTAATAATCCTTTGATATCAAAGATATCGTAGATTATTGCTTTTTGATAAACAATTTATTATTCCTAAACCCATTTAGTGCTATTAATTCGAACGATAATAGTAAATGCAAATATATTAAAGTAATTCTCTTGAACTTTTGTAATGGTTTGATTATTGGTAAAGCAGAAACGTGATTTAAGATAGCCTATTATTTGTTGAAATATACGACTATCCTTTGTGCTCATTTGAAAATCCATTAAATAAATAAAATTAATTGTTATAATTATTCAAATATATATATTTCGGTATTTTTTGTATTTTGAATTATATTCCTCCTTATAATTGTAGTAATCGATTTTCCGAATTATATACTCCTCTAAAGCATTTTTCGAAGTCAAATAGCCAAAATGTTCAAATCGAATTAAAAAAAAAGTTTTTAATTCTAAGGCCTTTTCTATAACAATGTTTACGATAAGCTTTGCAATAATAAATTTATATTCGGCGATATTCTTTACGAATTTCGTAGTATATTCGCGATTTAATTGATTAGTCATTGTTTTAAAAATAGAAGGAAGAGGTTCCGGGATAATCAACCAATCGATAGGTTTGTGGTTAAGTAAAAACTTAATATTAGGATTAAAAATGCCCCAAAGGTTGTATAAAGTATAAAGACTTTGTAATCCGATATACTATTTTGATCAATCATTGTTAGTATTGAATTTGACGGGAACAAAAGCTATAATAAAAATAGTAGAAATTGGATAAAAACTGGTAATAGAATTTGAAAATATTGAAAGGGTAAAAAGAGTATAAAAATCGTAAAAATATTAATTAAAGCGATAATAAGATATTGGCAATATTAAAAGCTAACCAGGCTTATAATTATCATGCGATAGTATGATATAAATTATAGTAATAGGAATTGAGAGATAATACAAAAGTATAGTTTAATAGTGTAAATAATAGGAATTAGATTTATATAATAAAGAAAAGCTTAATTGATTTAACCTCAAACTTTAATAATTAGAGGTTTATATATAAGTGTAATATAAAGCAATAATAATACCTCGATAAAAGTATTACCTCGGTAAAGGATACATAGCCTTTACTATGGTGGAGCTAGTATACCCAAATACGGATAAGTAAGAAAAGTAAGGAATGTACTAGAAGTACAGGAATAACACCAGGGATAGCCATATCCCGTAACATAAATTGTAATATAAAATCTTATATAATATAGTAGTTAAATGTTTTCTTTACTGCAAATTTCAATTAGCTAAACTTTCAATAAAACATTAATTCTCTTTCGAAAATTATTTTGCATTTATTTTTAATGAAAAGATTAATAGAAATTAATTATATTGTTTCAAATTTCTTTATATATTATACATCGAGAAACGTAAATCTGCTAATTTGTATATTTCTATATATTACATTTAAAGCAAATAATTTATTTACAACTTGAACTTTTTGTGGTATAAACTATTTTATAATGTTATTCAAAGTTTTAAGTTAATCAATAAAGTAATAAAAAGCTTTTGAATTAAGCATCCATTTTGAATCGTTATTATTTGCTTAAAAAGAAATACTAGGATAATAAAAAAAAATATAATTGTTATTTAATACTATATTTGCTTTTGTTTTTTCAAAACCAGAATCTTTGTTATTTGCAAAAGCTTTATAAATATATTTTTCATCCTTTTTAAATATACAATATTTTTTTTTAAAATATCTATACTTTTTACAATAATAGTATTAAACCTTTTCAACTCGAGATAACTTATTTCGATTATATAATCCTTTTGATTTTTTTTTATAATCATTTCTTTTATCATAATTATTCCGTTTTCCCTTATTTGAAGATTTTATAGCAAATGCAATAGCTTTAGTTAATCTTTCAACTTTTTGAAAAAGTATTACAATCTTTTCTAAAATACTATCTATTAAATTAATGTAAATATAAGTTGTTGTTTATACTTCGAAAATAAGTATATATATTAAAAACATATCTTTTATTATATCCTTTGTAATTGGTTTAGGATTATTAGAAAATGCTTTTTGATATATTTATAGTTTTTGAAAAAACGTTTAAACAGTTTCGTTTTTATAATCAAATTCCTTTTTAAAGAACAATTTTTTTATGTTTGTTATAAAGAATAAATCGAAAATTCGATTATATATCGATAACGTTTTCTATATACTAATAAGGTTATTACAATCTTAATTATTTTCAATTATATTGCAATAAGTATTTATTAATTTTATCGTTATAATTAATATAATCCGTTTTACTTTTTCATTGTAATCTTTGAATATTATATCAAATTCCTTTTTCAAAGTAAACGATGATTTTTATAGGTTTGCTTTTATCGTTCTTTGATAAGATTTTGTAGCTTTCTTTGTTGAAAGTTTTTCAAAAACAAATCGTTTTTCGATTCCAAATACAATGCTTTTGCAATTAGCTTATACAAAAGCACCTATACAATAACTTCTATAATCGGCTTAGTTATTGTTGATGAAAATAACGACAAGGTTTTATTTGATTATAAAAGAAATAAAAGGAGTAAATATGTTTGTGTTGAAAAAGGATTGATAAAATTATAGTTTTTGATGAAAATTTCGATAATAAAAATGATGAAAATAATGAAAATGTGATTTTTCCGGCGGAAACGTATAGAAAAGCGATCTTTTTCTTTGAAAAAGATATATATTATCGTTTTAATCAATAAAATAATAATCAAATTGCTTTAATGAATATGCAATATAAGGTTATAATCTATTGTAGTGGTAGAATGTATATTGTCTAATATGCTAAAAATGACATATGTGTTCTACTGAGTATATGAGGTGGAGACACCTAACTAGGTATAGCGCTACACGTGATTACAACAATAATAAAGAATAAAGAAGAAAGAAATTCGACTTGAATAAAACTACTCTAGATACAAACAAACAAACAAACAAACAACAAATCATCCCACGAACCCCAAACCTCAAAACCCAAAATACAATTCGAATACAAAGTTCACAAAGGAAATAAAAGACATTGTAAGTAGTATGCGAGTAATCAACTCAGCTCAGATCACATCAGATCACAACAAAACAAAACGAAACAAAACAAACCTCCCGGCGAATCCTGGGATAGATATAAATTCAGAAAATAGATATTGTCATAAAGTTTCTTGATTTGGTGTTGGGCTGGTGGGCGGGCTGCGCGGCGTAGAGTGGGTTTTTGTGTTATTTTTTTGTTGATTGGGTTGCTGTGTGATTATAATTATCGTTTTTTTGGGGGGGGAGGGGGTGGTGTGAATGTTGTGTGAATGTTGGTTTTGTGTATGTTGGTTTTGTGTAGAGTAATGGTTGAGGGGATGCTTTGTTTATTTGTTTATTTGGGGTTCTGATGCAAGGAATGGGTTTTTGGGATTGGGATTGGGATTGAGGTTGAGGTTGAGATTGAGGTTGGGATTGAGATTGAGAGATGATAGTTATCAGTTAACGATAGTTATTAGTTGTGCCATGGAATGTTTCTATTGTCGTAGAGCTGTACTCGTACACAGAGTTTGATAATAGGGGTATGATTATATAATCGCTTCGCCAACCGAGATGCTTCACTTCACTTTACAGTAGCGTTTCTTCCCTTCGTTCCTTCGTTCGTATGTTAGAGTGGTTGGTTGGCTGTACTGGTGTACCTCTAGATCTAGTCCTCGTGTTTGTATTTTTTCGTGGCTTTGGAGGGATGGTATGAGGGATTGTATGAGGAGGGACGGTATGAGGAGGGATGGTATGTATCAAGAGGAATTGTTAGGTGTGTGCTGTATTGGGCATTATTTACGTATTTATAGATGAGCTTTCTTCTTTTTTACTTGTAGCTTGGGTTTGCTCTTAATATCTCGGCTTATTTTTTTTTCTTAACAAGCCTGTCCAAGATCAAAACCTGTCTAAGCAACAAGTCTATCTAAGCAACAAGTCTGTCGAAGCAACGAGCCTGTCCAAGATCCAAATAAAACTAAGAAACACGAAGATTTTCGCCATTGTTAATTTCATATCTTTGTCTTTAAGTGAAAGTGAAAGCGTTATCTATTCATACATCTACGGAAATCCATACGTACAGTGATCGATACAAAGGATGTCTTACACATCGGCAAATGACCCATCAACTGCTAGAAGACACATCAGAAGCCCCGAAAACTCCTCTTCTAGCAATCCAGCAAGTACAGCGCTCACAACTCTCCAACAAAGAGATTCCCCTCACCTGAACATCCACTCTCTCTCGACGAATAATACGCCAATCATCATGAGACCTCCCCCAAACTACTCAATCATACCCTCGACCCTCAAACTCGCGAGTACACAGATCAAACCCCATCTCGACACCTTCCCCCGCTTCCCGCATCTCCCCCCCGAACTCCGCATCCGGATCTACAAATTCGCATGTCTCGAACCGCGCCTCGTTCCCATCTGGCCCGTCATCACGACTCGCACCCCTAACTTCGACTACTTCCGCTTCGCATCCGAGATGCCCGCCCTCATGCACGTCAGCCGCGAAGCACGCGCCGAATCGCAAAACCTCCCCATCTACCAGCCCAACATCCACGCTTCCCCAGCGCACCCCCGTCTGTGGATCAAGCCCCATCTCGATATCATCTGTCCCGTGCGCAACGACGGGGTCTGCTGGACTTATTTTCAATTCTCGCGCTTCGTGGGCATGATGGTCAATACTCGGATCGAACGTTTGGCGCTGGACTCCTTTGCGTCGTCGGCTTATCAGGGCCCGTATGATCGCGATATGTGGGATGATGTGGCGAATTTTCCGCCGTGGATCAATCAGTATGTCGGCGAGATCTTCCTTTATACTTCGGGGGGAAAGATCGATATCCGTCGGAGACCGATGGAACTTGTGGAGGAGATCGATTTGCAATATGTGTCTGAGAGGTGGACGCCGGAGTGTGTCGTCACGATGTGGCGGGCTGATATGAAATTTGGGAGGTTGGGTCAGGTGGTTGCGGATCTTGATTTTTATCGGGCGGTGCAGGAGAGGGTTGATGTGATCGATGAGGAGGATGGTCGGGTGTCGAGCAAGTTGCCATTTGTACCTTATTGGCTTTACGAAAATCGAAAAACGTGGAGGCGACCGGGGCTCAAGAGGTTGTTTGATGTGGGGACTTGGGGCATGGATTGATTATCTTTGGGTTGAGTGTCGGATGGTGGTTGGTTTGCTTTTGTTTGCTGAGCGTATCCTGGTGCTGGTTGGTGAAGACCTATGGGAGGTGTGTAAGTGCTGGGCTCAACTCAATACTGGCGGTGACGATATCTACTGTGGCTCCTTGCTTGGCCCTTTCTTCTTGTCAAAACCACGACTTCATATCCTCACGATTATGAAACGCTGGATGGAAAGCAATGGAATGAAGATAAGAATGGTGGTAGTCAAGGGTGATGGTCACATTTAGTTATAGTGGCAAATGTTCATTGATTTTACTTCGCGAGACTTCCAATCTATGATCGACTGACTTTCTTTATACTTTTCCTCCAACATTCTGCACATATACAAAACATACATGAATGAGTGAAGCAGAGTTAATCCCAAGGCCTTTTAGTTGATAGAAAATCAAATAGCCCTCTAAAACATCTGTCACTTCATTCCTTCCAAAAAGCTCAACTTGCGATAAACCCCAACATAAAAATAAGCCCAATACTTCTATATTAGATGCTACATCCATAAAGATAAATTTGCAGATTATCTGATAGCTTTATGAGATAGTCGGTACTGACTCTTTTCTGTACTCAAATATTGTCTATACGGAGGGTTGCAATTTTGGTATTAGAGATGCAGGCGATGTGCCTTGCCTTGCCAAGGCTGTTAGCTTTGAGTATCTGAATCTGTCATATCAGGATATATAACGCATATAGTTGCCTTGTTCAAATGAACCCTATATAAAGAGGCGCATGGAATTTTTACCTTACGAATCATCCATGTAGTTTTTCTAGCTGTACAGACAATCGTATCCTCGGCGTGTCTGCCTCTAGAAATAAAAAGTCATGATCCCATGAATATCTCCCACCATTTCTGTTTCCACCTCCAGAACCTACAATTTTCAAGTTTACAAGAAAACATCACCTTGAATGAACCCCCAATACCTTTTGGAATACCCACGGCTAGAAAAACTTCAAGCTGCATCAAGTTGGACTTCACCATACTTTTACTTTGTACAAACTAAGAACAGAGACTATTTCGTGAGTTATTTCTTGATCTCTCTCTCCTGAACTATGCCACCTCTTGACTATTGCTATCCATGACATGTTTTCTATTTATGAGTTAGTTTGCTGACTATTAGTCTGTTCTATATTAGTCTCCTCACTTCGATGAACTTACAGATCAACCACGAGACAATCAGATCATAATACCCCGAACCTCTTTCCTCGAACCAAACGAAGGCCTATAACTCAAAAACATTCGTTACTAGAAAGCAGGTCCTAATACCTGCAAGATCTCCTGCAACGATACTCGAACGATCCAGAAGGTTCCCAGCCGAGCTTCGAGATATGATTTCTGGGTTTGAATCAGGTTAAGGATGCGATATTCCCGTTCATGCATCACGGAAAACCATTGCAGCTGAGCCAAACTAACAACCCCAATCGTCCATAAATCCACATGTATGTCTTCAGGAGTATTAATATGTTTCTATCGATGATGCAGGTGTCATGATGCCCGGGAAGCAGTCAAGAAGTATCATAGACCTGCTTTTGGCGTTGAAGCGCGATTTCCTGTCTTTACAGAACAAGAAAACCCTTATGCAATAGGTCAGATGGACTTTTGACCAGAATGTGACGCCATTGCCATTCGTTCCATGCGCCATGTGGAGGGCGGAACATCAACGGGTTTTTGTTGATAAGATGAGAGACTGCAGGGCTGAAGAGGTTGCTCTGAGTGAATACTCTAGTAATCAAGCCTACCACGGGGAGGCATAATTATATCATCACCTCGATATTATCGACACTGCAAATTTCTCTTAGTATATACCGAGCGACTCCTTGTCTATGGATGTACTAACACTACTGCTAATGCTGAAACTGTACAGTGGAATATACAGTTAGAGGCTTTTATCAGATGAACGCTTGGATTCATGTCACGGAAGAAAGATGAAACCTGAAGTCATTGTAGAATTAGATACAAAGAGATGCAAAAAATGACATTCGTCTCATCACCTGTCCCTACTGGATCAATACGTGAATTCCGTCAAGAGTCGCTTTAGATATGTATAGTAATAATGAATTCATGCTCCTATGTCTTACCTTTCCGTATATCTCAACCAACCTGCATATAAATCTTGCAAAGTCTCGCTAGTGAATTAACAGCTTCACCTGGTTCCAATCGAAAGCTCTCGGGCAAACCAGTGTGCCGTTACAATACTCGAGTAGCTCCAAAAAACCAAACGGGGACAAAGCCACTCTATATATCTGAAGATTACTCCGCTCTTCAAGTCAACACCATCTATCTTCCTTGATCTCAGTTTATTCGCAACACGCTTCTATTTCATAGAATAAACTGGGTTTTGAACAACAAAAGAACTCTAGGGGAGTTGGTTCCTTTGCGACAATCTTCATTTAACTTGCTACTAGGGCAAAGCAACTGGGTAAGTGGGCTAAATTTTTATATTGAGTTAGGATTGCTGCGACTATTGGTGGCAGGATCTTTGTTTGATGAATATTCCAAGTATCGATCTGCATAGTTGATTCATATATTGAATTCCACATATCAAACTTTCAGGTTTACAAATGATGCCTATGAAGTACTATCTTCCACTAACTACCCATATTCTGTAGGCAATATTCCATTTGGAAACGGGTTGAAATCTTCAAACCCCTCAGCAAACCTCTTCATCGGCGAGAACATCTCAAGTGGAAAGAACCTGAAGTTTCTTTCACCCCAAAGTACCCCGAAACGTAAAAGCAATACGATTTCAATATGTCGACGAACATAGAACCTTTGAAGATCATCAATACTATCAGTAACGGCATTTCTCCTTTTCTCAGACGGTTTCCCAAGGATATCGAAGCCATGTTTTTCGAGATAATCTGTCATCATGAACGCATTGTTCCGGTACACATGTCAGAATCTACGATTACAGTCGAAGGTGACAACAGTGAACCTCCCAATCCAAGGCGCTTCTTGTGCTTTCGAAGCAGCAATCCCGTTCCAGCCATCATGCACGTCAATAGAAATGCACGAGAAATTGCATTGCGGCATTACAAGCGCGCGTTTGGCGTCGAAGATTTAGTATCTGAGGCGACCAAAAGTCTGGATACATTCGATTTGACCAAGAGTCGTATTTATGTCAATCCGACTTTGGATATCATCTGCGCGGAAACTGGTCCTCGGTGGAATCTATTCATGAAGAAGATGAAAGACCTCAAGATGGAGAATATTGCCTTGAACAAATCAGCATGGCTTGCACCCTTTGAACCGTATTTCAATTACGCTGCGTGTCCTATCGATTGCTCTCATGACTCTGGCTGGATTGATGAAAGCATGAAGACCCCGACGCTTTGGACTCACCAACAGCCGACAGAACTTCATCAGAAAATGCAGATTGAATGGTTGCTCAACCCAAGAGCCCGCGGGTTGGTCCAGATCGATGCATATTATTGCTGTACCGGGATGAAACTTGCTAATGACTGGACGAGGAAAATGGCTGTCATTCAATTGCTACAGCAGCAAGAGAATGAGTTTGCCGATGAGGAAGGAAGTGAGCGACGAAGATTCAAGGAGTGTCCAGACTGGCTCTACGATAATCTAGATACATGGGAAAGACCTAAGAACAGATTCTTATTGCATTGGCAATGAGTTGTGCGCTGAAACTTAAATCGGGTCGTGGGGATGGTCGCATGTGGCATGTCAACTTCGGGAGTCATTTCATCAAGGATATCATCGACGTGAACTATGCCTGGGAAATCATTTCGAGAATCTCGAGCAAGAATTAGCCATCTCCGAGGTTTGGTAGCTACGATTGACGTTATGAGCTGTGGAAATGACTATGGTTGGGTCTATTCGGCGGGCTACGATGGCAGTTCCCGTTATGAGGTATGGCATCGGCGTGTTTCTGGAAGTAGTCAATCCAATGGTCGATTTTCTTTTCTATTTGATTATTTGAGGAATCGGCCAATGAGCATGCAGATTTTTTGACCACGTTACATCTAGCGAGTCTCACAATTTAAAAGCATAGAAGAAAATATACGATCCATCACTTCAATTCCCTGTAACAGTCGAACTTTTTCTGCTTAGTTTTGAGCACTTGAGTTGAGCGAATTTGATCATGCCACGCACGATATCTCTCACACCAAGCTTCAAGAGGGCGAGACTGACACCCATGCGTCGGTATAATAAGTTCATTGAGGGTCACCGGAAGATACAGAGACTCCAACTTGGGAGGATGCAAAGAACGCGGGTTCGGGCTGGGCACTTAACAGAATTGATGGTTGTCTACGTCCTGTTTCCGCCAAAAAGAGCTTTAGAAAAAAGTTGGTTGCACATTTCTAGATTTGTGAATAATCTTCTTTCTTTTCTCTTTACATTTTGTATTTTACTACTCTACATGGAACTATAATTAGCCCCTCGTTTGTTACTTCTTCTGTAAACTTGTACATTTAAGCATCGCCACACCAGATGCGAGTGCTCGAGAATCAGTCTACTTCAACTCATCCAAGTCAAGACCCCCATTACAAGATAACATCCTTGATGCCACAGAACTTGGTTGATTCCTCTCGAGGCTAACCTTGATGTGGTGCAAAACTAATTAATTTTGATTGGTCGGTTAAGCGACATTGAGGAGTTTACAAAGGCAACAGAGCTATATTTGTAAAGGAGGCTAGGGATTAACGATGTGTGAGGTGAGTGAAGAGGCTATATTACCACAACTTACCATTTAAAGAGATGATCGATCTTCCTATCGACTCCATCATACAGATCCCATAACTTAAATCCAATTATGCAAGAACCAATCGCATGAGAGTAGCAGCAGCGTTCGCGTCGAAGAAAAAAAAGAGAAGATTTCCTCAAGCACAGATAACCCGATAGAGCCGTGCCTAAAATTCATCAAGTCTACATCGACTATTGAAACCATGCAATCTCAGGATCATGTATCCGATTCAGAGTTCGTGTCTCGATCTTCATCCTCAGCTCAGGTATGGATGGACCAGTCATTCCCAATATCGAACAGCCATTGAGAGAGATCAACAACCTTTACCCTAGGTCTATCTTCCGTGATTGCCGCTACATCTTCCGCACATTGCTCACTCCGAATTGCGGAAACCTTTCCCAAAGTTACGCAGGCGGCAACCAATTGTCTGGAATGCTTCATATTTTGTGCCAAGGTGAGATAATAATAGTCGTTACCGATAACAGTTGGCTCAATATCGACTTCAATCCTACAATTTTTGATGTAATAGATAACATCCTCGAAATGGGGGCTTCATTTTGGAATACAATTGCTGTTGAAGATGGTCCTCCAGTATCATAGTTGAATAGCTGGCCCTCGGCGGAGTCATCACTCACAGCAATCTTTGAAACGTGAAGCACTTCGAAGAAAAGTCTAGAGCCGACGATGAATTCTTCTGGGGCCCATTGCTACACAGGACAGAATCTGTCGATTGCAGAGTTGAACCAAGGGTTCGATGGCACATGTTGTGCCAGTGGCATATCATTAGCCTTGAGACGAATTTCCAGTACAGTGTAGCGCTTCTTGGCTTTTGGAAACTCGTCTTTGCAGGCGAAAAAGCTTTGTGAGATAAAACTTTTGCTTTGAAATTGGAACCCTCCTGCTTCGAAATGTCGACAAGTTTTGATCGGAACGTTTCGTGGGTTGAGATTGGTTGCTTCTTTCTAGATCGTTATCTGGAATTCTCAGCGAAGATATTTGAAGAGAGGAAAGCTTTCCAAAATGCCATCTGAGTAGTAGATGGGTGCTGGATCGGAGGCATTCGGTGTGATTGAGGAAATATTTGGTGAGTGGCTAGAATTGGGAGAGTATTGGTATAATTCAGATACTTTGGAAAAGCCTTTTGCCTTGATTATGAAAGTAACTAGTAGAATCATGGAGTATTTCTTTTATAATATTTAATATACCCATCTGGACTTCGCTTCGAGTGGTAACCTTAAACTACAGCAAATCTCCTTTCCTGTAGTTGTATATTTTCCTGGACTTAGGCGAAACAAGTCAAGAGGTTAAAGTTTCTGCTCGGATGTGAGTTGTAGATGAAAGAATAAGTTTTGCGCAGGCAATGGAGTTTTAGAAACAAGTCGGCTAATCATAATGCAAAAAGAGCCTCGATGATGCTACGGTATGGGTCAGTGAAGGTTACTCAAACAATGAATTCCTCAAACCATGCAATGAGAATGAGCTAGACTGGAGAACTCAAAAGAAGAACGATATGGCAATGCACAATCTCACAACGGGAAGCATCTCACAACTAAGCAAGTACTTTCAAATGCCAGTGGCAAAGCAACAACGATATTACGAACTTGAGAAGGTAAAAACATAGCCAACAAAAGTTTGTTGGATACTTTCTGCGAAGCGACTCCGCCCCGGCCAAGATTTCCTAACCTTTCTCTCTATTCGCGACCCATTTTTCTTCCATGAAAAGTACTACTCGAGTAGATGTTAGTTCTTGATTATTTCAACTATCAAGCAAACTTACCTGAAATTCTTCCATGCCTCCCGATTCACTCTAGACATATTCTTTGTGTTCATTCCAACGTTATCTTCACCTGTCATGGTACTTGTTATCCAATCTGTCAAAGCAGCCAGCGAACCTTCAAGTCATACACCATAAAGATGATAATGCTGAACTCCGGTGGCGATGTTAACATTGTGATTGAAGACATTGCTTGCTTGCACTCTCCACAGAAACCAATATTCAATTTCCAAAGCTCAAATTTCGATATTTGCATCGAACCTACACTTCATCCACCTGCCTTTCGTGAAATACTGCCAAAAAACCGTTGAAATGCATCAAGCAATGTCACAAAAACCCTCAATTCATTTTGTGGAATCGCAGTGGAAGGGTTTAGATCTGGATGGCGGTAGATATAAATTTCACACACCACATTGGTTTTACTCTCTGTTTGCATGAACTGGATCTAGACATTCCACACTCATGTCTTTTTAGCAAATTATGTGTCATGAGATTCTTGCTTTGAACTCAATAGTCTTCTTTTCCCCGTGGACTAGATGGTTGAAAATACTGTCTTTAACTACTGATGGGGAGTCTAGCGAACGAGCCCAGTTCATGATGTCTGTATGTTCAGTTGTTAGAAGTTACACCTTTAATGAATGTCATTAGATCTTTACAATCATACCTTGGAAGTTACAATATTTTTTCCTTATGATATGTAGCCGAAGACTAATTCCTGGGTCAAGTAATGACGATGGCCGTATATGAACATTGCTGCCCCATCAGGTTGATCGTGATGGAAAAAAAGACATATAATTGTCTAATCAATTCAGCACTAGATTATTTTCCTTGAACAGAAATCACGAGTGTCCAAATTTGAGAGTGTAAGAGCTGGTTATTAAATTAAAGGCAACTCTAAAACTTCCACATTGCTTCACATTCATTTCGACATCCAACTACACATCAATGCCTTCATCCATCCATCTAGAGATAAGCTTCCCAAACACACTTCTCGAATGGTACGCTGGCATTGATGATGGCCTCGAAAACAGTTCTGGCAATAACATCTGGCAATCTTGGGGTCAACGTCTTAGCCTTTGCGACAGCTGCATCGATAACCTCCTTGTTTCTAGCAGGGACATCGACCGAGTCGACAGTGGACTTGAATCTGGTGGCCTCTCTGACGTAAGCAGCTCTCTGAGACAAGAGGGTGAGAATTTGGTTGTTGAGATCATTGATGCCGGCGCGGACTTCATCGATGGAGGAGCAGCATTTGCTTCCGTTGGGAAGGGTGACGAATGGGTTCTCCCAAGGAGTGGCACGCTGGGCACCCTCGCTGGCGGCGGAGCGAGCGGGGAGCGGAGAGTTGTAGCATGCGGCTGCGAGATCGGTGGCTGGGTCGGCGATGGTGGCTAAGGTGGCAACGGGGGCGAGAGCCAAGACGAGGACTTGAGAGATGGTGAACTTCATGGTGAGGTTGGTAAGGTTTGGATGGGTATGATTGGGAAGTTTTGTTGAAGTTTTGAGATGGAGATGGAGATTGAGAATGAAGTTGAGATGAAGATTTTGGAGATGAGGATTGACTTGATAGATATATAATTGAGGGCGGCCCGTGACCGTTACAGCTAGGAGCCTCCTTGACGGTTTAAACTTTTACAAGGTTCCATTTGACTCAGTATAGTTTCTTATTGTCTGTTTAAACGTTTTTATTTATGTAATAATGATATCGAAATTCTTATGATGTTAACATATAACAATGAGTAGAAGACTACGGCAAGCCTTCGATATAATCAGAGATACTTTTTTAGCGCCAAAGCTAAAGATATCTCAAGGTATCCTCACATAGAGGAGGTTCGGTTAGTTCCGATAGAGTAGCATTTTGATAGAATTTGGGTTTAAATATGAATATATAAATTCCGATTAATTTTAATAAGGTATAAATCTAGTATGAGTTTCATAATTGTTATATAGATTAAGGATATACAAAGGTTTTGGAATTTCCAAAGTTAAAGATATCCTCATTTTGGAGAATATAAGGATATTAGCTCTTCCCCCACCAAAGATTCGTTGACACCGAAATTAATATCCTTATAACGAGGTTATTCTATATTATCTTCTTCATGATTACTCGAGTGGAATAGCTAGGAAATGAGAGTGAAGATTGAAATTAGAAAATAACCTTAATTCGGCTCTGATTGGGTGCAAGACGTGTGAATTAGATTCTTTTCCATTGAACTATATCAAAAAGAAGCCTTTCGCCTCTATAGAATCAACGTCTCGAGATTAGCTCTATCACTGGTGTACTAATGTTGGAGGGGATGAAGGTATATTCTAAAGTTCATCGTCGCTTCTTTCTGCCCACATTCTATGCCCCGTATATCCTCCATAAACCCCTATTATAAGAATCCAAGAGGTTTATACTTGATACTTCATACGATCTCGTTTGTGTAACTCGCGTATCCCTGTAAGAAAGGCGGTGCCGAACCTAAAAGCACATATCCCCATGCTAGTAGAGTCTACCAGCATTTGACTACTAGTAAACTTGAAATGATCTACTTGTCCTTGTAGACATCGATAACTTGCATATCGATGATCTCCTTCAACCTGTACGCCGTAACGACGCCAATTGACTAATGATATCAGAGTTCTTCCATGATCTCTAACCCCTCAGCCCCTGAATCCCTTACTGTCTAAATTCTTCAAGTTGAACTGTATTTCAGCTTGAAGCATTTCAAACTTAAAGTATAACGCCAAGTTCTTTATAAACCTTATTAGTAAAGTTACCTATACGATAGAGAGCATTGTAAATTAAAATCCTTAGTTGTTATGAAGTAGAACATTTCTTTCTTGGCCCATCGTTATACAGAACTGACGTATACCAGCAAATAGATAATAATTATATATACAAACCTGTAGTATTGTCCCGTCTGTAGTACTCTTCGGAAGATCCGGCTTCGCCAGCCCTACAGACGTCAATATAGAACTAACTACATGATCAACGAGATAATTTATAGTATTCATTTAAATTAGAATAAAACGATTATATAATACTCTAGATTACACGATTGTTAATGTATGATATCAAATTTATCTCGATAAAGAATTAAAAACAGATATTATTTAATATTATACATCTAATCCACCAATTGGTCTTTTTACCTGTCTTGCTTTCAGTGTACACGTCGATTCTATGATTACTCATACATACGTAGAACTTCGTATCCCCTCTCAACCCACGATTCCGTATCCCACGAGTGGCGATTCCATATCCACCAGATCACATCCGTCGTATTCCATTTATCGTATTCCATTCATCGTATCACATCCATCGAATCCCATCCATCGTATCCTACGTACGCTTCGCCTCTGCAGGATCACACTACTATAACTGGCGTACCAATAACACCTTCCCTTACCCTTAAACCATAACATAACCATAACATAACCCTACATAAGCATATGTGTTGTTCTACTCGAGCATCATGTGACGATGTGTTACAATAGGGGCATGCACTATGGAGACGTAGCCGAGCCCTGCAATACACGTATTCCAGAAGAATGAAACATTGTTTTATCTTAGCATATTTGTTTTACAATATGATACGATACTGATGTGTACAGCATAGTATAAGAGTAGTATTGCATAGGAAAGTAGCAAGTCAAGTTAAGCTAAGCCGCTATACTCACTCTACCAGCACTCTACCCGCTCGAATACAGATAAAGGATGGGCCACCTGGTGGGTATAGCAAGATCACCAAATCAAACTTACAGATACCAAGTACCGTACACTCGTACATACACACATACTCGTATCGTCACACGAGTATATCGCATCGTATAACCGATAATCCTACCGAGAACATCTACATCATTTTTTTATACCAAACTTCTCAAACCAGATGTTAAGCTTAGTACAGTACGAGTACAGATAGGAATTCAGCCACTAAGCATCAACCGTCAATCAACATAAAGTTATTCGCTAAACTTCCGGTATGATGGAAAATCTAAGCCCCAGTTTTCTATATTTATATCACTTTTCTCCGGTCAAACTAACTAACTTCTTATATCTATCTACATCTGCACCTGCATCTACACCTGCGACACCTTCATTCTTTCTAAACCCCCTTTCTATATTAACTTTCTTACATTAGCCTCATTCTTCGAACACCTACACCTACATCTACACCCACAGCTACACCTACACCTACACCCACAGCTACACCCACAGCTACACCTACATCTACATCCATACCCACAGCCGCACCTACACCACCCTCATTCTTCATTCTTCAATCTTCATTCTTTCTACTCTACAACTATATCTATTTGTTGTAATCACGTGTCGAGCTAGCCTGTCTAGCCGACTAGGCGTATACATCACTTCTACTACGAGTATATTAGACAATATAGACACTCGCCCCTTCAATACCATTAAAATCACATATACCACAACACTCGACTATACCTCTGCACCACTATCACTACCCATAAATCCACTACTCATACTAATTACTCGTAGATCTACTACCATACGAGTAGCATACCATACTCGAGTATATACAACCCTCTTTGATCTCTTTGTATAAATCAATGTCAATTTTCTTCATTCATATTATTCTAATTTTTTCCAAACCAAATTATTTTTCTCATGACTATACCAAACCACCCTCCCTCATTCTTCCCAAATCAAACCGTTTTCCTCCTTCTTCATACACCAAACCGAATATAAATACCCGAGTCCTCGTGTATATATATTCACTCAACTCGAGTAGCGCAAAGTACCAATCATCAATCATCATGGTACAATAAATAGTATTCCCCAGACTTCCATCTACTCGAGTACAACCCAAACTTCCATCTACTCGAGTGCAATAAACTAAATACTCGAGTATATTCGCTAAACATTTATCTCTACTCGTAGGAGAAAAGGGAAGAAGAGAGCAACATTAACAAGTACTCCAGCCGATTTCCTCAAGTGCCCACTCTATGATCGATCGAAAGTGACGCTGAATCTACACACACACACATGCACAAAACATATGAAACCACTCCAAATACTCATACAAGACCGTACAACACAAAACAACACAATGCAACACAAAACAACACAATCCCCCTCCCCCCCCAAAAAAGCAACAAAAAAAAAACATACCCCAACCCCAAGAAGCAATCAACACACACGCAAACCAAAGATCAAAAGACCACCATCGAACAAAATCAATGCTACAAAGAAGAAAAGAAAAGGGAAGAAAAAATCAAATGAAAGAAAAATAAACAGAAACGAAGTTTTGATAAAGATAATCAAAGGGAGGGGAATCAATGACTTATCCACGATCTGGCTCTATAGAAAGATCATGTAGGTATTGATGTATTATTCAGGGTGATTTGTAATCTTAATAACAAAAGAAAAAAAAGGAAAAGGTAAATGGGAAATGGGAAATGTTTTGCTGTTTAGAGTAAGTGTGTGAGTAATGATTGCATTGTACGAGTGTACTGAATATTAGATATCAAATATCAAATATCAAATATCAAATAGCCCAAGAAATACAAGACTAAAATATAATCAATAACTCGACGCGAGGAATAGAAATAGACACGAATACAGTGATGCGGAATAACATATGTGGATAATGAAATCTGGTGATCTGATAGGTATCAAGAGTGTGCAATGATGTGAGATATTTCTGACCTTATGGAAGTATTTATGTGATGTGATGTGATATGACATGAAATTACGCAATGACATGATATCACACGATAGAATAAAATATCAAGACCCAAACCCTAACCCTCAACCCAAGCCCAAGCCCCTCAAGAAGAAGAAGAAGAAGAAGAAGAAGAAGCAGCCGTCCCATTATCAGGAGGAGGACCCCCAGGACCCCCAGGACCCCCGGGACCCGAAGAAACCGCATGACCGCCATCAGCCTGCAAAACCGCCGCAACGCTATAATAAGAATCGCCGGACCAATCCGCCGCCACATCAACGCCGATCTGAATCCACGCCAGCAAGCCATCCGTGACGTCGTGGCCCAAGTACATGAATTCGGGGTAGGGGTCGAAATCATTCTCGGCTTGCACGATGGACCACATATCATCCGCGTTTGCCGTGACGGGTTGCGCATTGGTGTTGTAGGGGGCGGTGGCCTCGACGGCCGCGCGGAGCACCTCGTTGAAGAAGATTTGCCCGATGTGTGTGACGGCGCCGTGGGCGATGGTGTTGTTTTCGAGGACCGTGACGTTGGAGTGCGCGAGGAGGTGCGTGTGGGTTGCGCGTCCGGTGTAGTGACCGGGGAAGATGGTGTCGAAGGTGGCGACGCCGTCGGAGTCGGTGGCTTGGATGCCGCGCAGGAAGGTCGAGTTCCAGCCGTCGTCGGCGACGTTTTGCGTGACGTTGATCCCGGCGTAGACACCGGTTGCGTTGCAGTTCCAGATGTCGACGTAGATGTCGGGCACGGGCTCACATGTTGTAATGTCGATGTATTGCACTTCGAGGTGGAGGGGGACACCGGCTTGTCCTTCGGTTACGTCTTGGCGGATGGATTCACCGGTAACGTAGTAAGGTCCGTCGGTGTTGGAGGGAGTGAGAATACAAGAGGTGTTGGCTGAGAAGATGGTTTCTTCGGGGGTTGTGAGACTGTAGTCTAAAACACCGGTGTTGTTGTGGTTGATAGCCTCGTAAACTTCAAGAGTTGCGAGATCACGACGGAATTTCTGAGGTACTGCAAGATTTGATTAGTACTTGTTTGCAGGGAATTAATCTTTACGAGGCAGTTCTTTTGTTGAAAGAGTTCGAAGTAGAGGGTGCTCACATGTCTTAATATCACGCTTAGCACGGAGATCGCGAGCAGCAGCTGCACGCCGAGCAACGGATCTTGCGTTGAGTTGACGATGCTTTAATGATCCAGCGCAAGAGTTGAGGGATCTTTTGGCGACTGAAGCCATGTGATCACGAGCAATAATTTCTCGCTTGATGGCTTGATGATCATGATGTTCACCTGGATGAGCCATAACAGGCGTCAGGAAAGCTGCCGAAAGAGCCAAGGCAAGTTTTGACATTTGAACCATTTTGACGGTTGATGACGACTGTGAATCAAAAAGAATGCTTGAGGTGTAGATGTAAAGTTTGAGTTGGAAGGGATGATGGAGAGGATGGTGATGTCAAGAAAGAGATATGTCGCCGCCATATTTATGTTTCTAAAATATTCAAGATGATACCTGCTACTATGAGAATGGAACTCATCACCGTGATGATGCGAACAAGTCGTCACCATGAATGTGCTGATATCCACTATCATCAGCAAGTTCACAGGTATATTCGCCTTGACAAAGAAGGAGCCCTTGCTGTCTTCGCAATGAACTTCGTAAGCTTCAGTTCATCTCAATGCATTTATTTCTAAACATTTCGTTCATGATTGGTTCAACCCACGTCAGATCTCTTGCACCATGCATCATGAACCCTTCTACCTTCAAGGATTTTGGCATGATCAAATGCCCATCAAACATGCCAATGCATGATTCAACGTTGAATATTTACTACCAAGGGGATGCTCTCTTCAAAACCCAATAAACTTGGAAGTTTAGAAATCTCAGTCCTTGATTCTCAGCCTGGTAGAACGCGCAAGAGTTTTCTGTAAGAAGACGCTTAGCTATAAGCTTGCACAGTGGTACTGCAATCTAGCGACCTACATCCTAATTGGGGAGCTAGAAATACCTCTAGATCTTCGACCATGTAACGTTCAAACTCCAATAGTAGTTAGGAGTTGGATCTAGCTTCCGCTCAGTCATTCAACGAGCACCTCCAGAAGAAAGTTGGGATTTTGCACTACTTCATGACAAAATCTCCAACAGAATGATGACAGATGAACCTCCCAAGGACAGAATCATGATAGAATGACCGGATTGACCAATAAAAGCCCATTCTTTGCAACATATTGAATGTTAAGTAACCAGGGGAAGCTAATTCAAGTCACAACTTTTCCATATCTCCCCTGGAACTTGGAAGCAGGGTGGAAGCAAGGAGGAAGCAGTTCCAAAACCGACCAACCTCTCCATTCAACACCTCGTTCAAACGACAATCACACATCCCTACTCTTAGAGAATCCACCCCCATAAAGATCCAAACATACAAAGCAACATCTTCATAATTGATTGGAGGAAAGCAGGGTCGTCGTCGCACACCCATAAATGCCAAGGGATTTGACTCGTCATCTTACGAACGCCAGAATCCACACAGATACTCCACGAAACGAGATTCCCACTTCCCGCATGTAACTTTTCCCCCCCAAACTTTACCTTACTTAAGCTTAATTTGACTGTATATCCCCCTCGCCCTCGTTGCACCATACTGATAGTTGATGTACTGATATGGAATTCATCATTGTGGGGGTGCGATGCGGCCCCTTTGAGAGAAGAAATTGTGGTGCAAATGCATGCTTTGATGGTTGGGGCAACCACGGCATTCTTTAGGACTGCAACCCTCGTCAAAATCCCAGGGTTTCCACGCATAGCCCGGTGGCCTGATCAATATAGACTTCGAGTGACATCCCACGAAGATGTCAGTGGTTGGTTGATATATCGTCGAATGGAGGAGCGACTTTATCGGATAAGGATGTCTGATGTGGGAAGAAGTGGGTAGATGATGTTATTGCGAATGCGCAGAACCTCCATGGAGTAGACGGGTGATTTACCTCATTTCGCAAGAGGTACAGTAAGTATTCGTATACCTTGGAATGGGTTCATCTGGATTTTATCCCGTGATATTGAGGTTGGTATTCGTATGTTGATGTTGATGTTGATGTTGATCTTCACGTTCAAATCGACCTTTGTGCCCTTGAGATACTCGAGTAGATATCAATCTGCTGAATAATCATGCAAATCCAAGCTAAGAGCCCACCAGCCCTATATCAAAGCGCCACCCCACAAATATCGAAGCTTCTACTCTACTCAGCACTCGAGTAGCCAATCCAAGTACCTTTCCTTCAACCTACTTGTTGAGATACGATTATATCACCAATCATCGCTAAAAAGAATTCAATGCGTAGACTTACGTTTAATCTAGGAGAGGTGCTCGAGTATGGTAAGTAGAGAAGGGAAGGGAAGGGAAGGGAGGAAAGGAAAGGAAAGGAAAGATTGGGTGAGGTGAATGGGTGAGGAAATGTATATATGGATGTATATATGTACGAGTAGCTTTAGAGTACTTGATTCTGAGAATATGATGGATGGATATACTAATATTGTAGATTAGCAACCATCTAGGGAAGTTCTAGATTTTCTTTCCTTTCTTCCTT
>NGKF01000057.1:0-17208 GCA_002162555.1 Monilinia aucupariae | reverse complement strand
GGAGAGGAGAGGAGAGGAGAGAAGTGTGGACTTTTATAAGCATCGCTTTACGAAGTACAAGTAAATAGAAAGACTACTCTACTCGTACTAATCGAATATACACGTGACGTACTCGTATCGCTAAACAAATACCCCTCGAGTGATGAGAGTATGAAATTTCTTGGGCATTACGTATTCCTATCGTGTGCAACTGAATGCAAATCTATCCTGCCTGTAAGGTATCGCTGTCCCTAATTGCCAACCCAGAAGAAGAGAGATGCCACCAAAGAGTGCTTGTCTGCAAGCTGATTCCCTCAATCCCAATTGAACGCCACCCAATGCATTATCCATGCTTATACCCATTATATCAATAGTTCAAAAGTCATCGCGTCTATCATATCATCAATTTAAAAGCCCTTGATCGCTTTCCGTTCCGCTTCACGTGCTGCCGATTCATCTTTCGTCATAAACGATTCACCGCATCCGCAGGATTTATCTGCGCATCGTTAGAAGGGGGTCCTCGCTAGATGGGATGACATGAGATGAGACATCTCGAAGAAACTTACCAATATTTGGATTATCAAAGACGAATTTGGCGCTCAGCCTATCCTCCACCCAATCCATGGTGCTGCCAATAATTTTCAATTGTGCCGTTGGATCGATCAACACCTTTACCCCATCTTGCTCATGCACGATGTCGGTGAGAGCCCCCTTTTCAACGTATTTTAAATCATATGCCGAACCGCTGCATCCGCGAGCTGCAACACTGATCTTGATCAGCTTTGCTTCGGGTTGATTGCTTAGATCGCGTAGAACCTCGACGGCTCGGGGGGTGAGGGAAATGGTCTGTCGGAGGGGGACGAAGTTGTAGCGAGGTCTCTTCTTTACTGGCTTTGACTTTGGAGCTTCGCTGTCCGTGGCGCTGATCTGAGGGGGTCGCGTCTCGTGTACTTGTGGGATGCCCATGTTGAGGGATGATTCTGGAGTGACGGCTGCGTGGGTGGGCGGCGGCGGCGGTGGTGGGGGGGAGCCAGCAAGGGTATATGTTTGCCAGGTGCTGGTTTGCATCTTTCGTTTCGCCTCGGCACCGGTGACTCGAGAAGATGAGAATTGGCGAAAGATATGGCGACATTCTCGGAGAGAGGTGGATGATTGAGAAGAGGCGAATCGGAAGATGATGGGCGCCGATGATGTCAGAGGAGCGACGGCTCTTTGTAGAGACATCTCAAGAGATGAATCTATCTATTGTATGTCGAAGACGAAGGTAGGAAGGAGGGAAGAGGTGGAAGGGATATAGCGTGGATTGAAAGTGTTGCGATGTTGTACAAAGAGTTCCTAGAGTATTGACTTGACATGAGTAGATTTCTTATAATCAGAGGGATTGAGTTTCAAGGGTTCTTCGACGTTGGACTAGTGGAGGGTGGACTCACAAGTCAGGTCAGGTCGGGATGGAATATAGTTTGACCGAGCCAATGATAGGGGTTCCATTGTAAGCAAATCAGACACGTGAACAAAGGAACGTTAATTATAAATCATAAATCATAAGCATAAAACCGCAAACATAAAACATAAAACATAAATTCTGATGTATATATATGACTAAGCTAATCTTCAAACCAGACCAAGGTAAAGTGACTGACATCTGATCATGACTAAGCGTGATATACGCCCTTCAATTGGATGCCTTATCAACACACACTATACCCCGTGACCCTTAGCGGACCTCCTTATCGGTAGAAGTCGTCCTACGTAAGAATAAGAATAGGCCAGAGCCATCCATAACCCATACCCATACCCATACCACCAATACCTTGCTACGTCCTACGTCCTACGTCCTACATGCTACATGCTACATGCTACATGCTACGTGCTAGCTAGGTGGGTGGGTTGATCATTTCTTTCTTTCTTTCGTTCTTCCTTTCTTTCATTTGCGACACGAGGAGTTGTTGGAGATAGACGACCAACCACCTTACCTTCCTGACCTTACCTCACCATCCATTTATCTCTCCTTTCTCTCCTCCCTCTCTACTCCCCCCTCTCTCTATCCAACTGATACTGAATCTCTTCAATTGCTGCCATGAAGTATGGAGCCATCTCCTCTCACTCAACAAGCGCGTCCGGAAGTCTTTCAACCAAAGATTGTAGAGTTGTACGAGGCTCTGTTCAAGGTGGGTGAGGTGAGCATTGGGTTGGATCGATGCGCATGCCCTTTCACACTCTGTATACTGATGAATGAATAGGATGAGGATGATTCGGATAAGTCAGAGGGGTTTTGGAAGGAATTCTTTTTGTTGCGCCCTGATAAAGCCACATTGCAAACCCTTCTCAATCGATTGACTGCTGATGACTTGCTGCATCTTCAGGTATGAGAGAGAAATCCATCGGAACATCAAGGGCAGATACTAATCACCATAGATACAAACCAGGCAATTGTTTTCAAGGGCTGTGAGATGTATAAAAGCGGGAAATCGGCCAGCAGATGGACATGCGCTTGATGTATGGTGACACCCTTTGGTAATGTGGCAAGGCTGACACGGTTAGACCACCACAGCCTTCTTAGCAGCAGTCCTCTCGAAGAAATATACGAACCCAAGCTCAGATATGATAAGTATTCTTGCCGGGTTGGATCAAGTGGATGCGATATTCACGGATTTCGTTGCGGCATTGGACGTCACCATTCGGACCGGGAGAGATTGTAGGTATAGCATTCAGAAAGGGAGAAGAGACATGCTGATAATCCGTCGGTAGTGGATATCCGCCGAAAGGCCATTGAGGTAGCCTTGTCGGTCACGTCCGGCGCATATCAAACCAGTCTATTATCTTATTTTACCCACCGAGACCTTTTCCCTTCTCTTATGAAAGTAAGAAATCTCTGTCCGCGCATGTTGGATTCAAGCTCACGTTTTCAGTTTATTCAAGATTCAGATACCACTTCACTCACATTCGAACCCTTTACACTTCTCGGACTTTTAGTCAATTACAACAAATTCGAATTTCAGAATCCTTATAGGTTACGACTGGATGATTTTGTCAATGAAGGAACTATACAAAAGATAATACGTTCGGTGGGACATACGTGTACGACGTCGAGAGCTAGATACATTGCGATTCAAGATGATATACCGGAAAGATGGTCAATTGGGAGTACGCTGAGCATGTTAGGATTAGGAGCCATTGCTCCTGGTTCCAAAGCAACAACCCCAACTCTGGATCCGGATGCCGCCAAGGAAATGTTCTCAAAATTGTAGGTTCATGTGGAGTCTCTGTCAAATTATGTTAATTTTTTTTTCACAGACCTGGCAGCGAATCGGCTGTTTTATTAGCCACATACGACTTTGCACACGCCAATAAATTATTCTGCTTCAATCTGGTTTCGATACCAGTGGAGAAAGGAGTCGAGCATCCTCTTAGTGCATATCTATCCTTCACTTCCTACATTCTTCAACACGCTCATCTATCCTCTCGAACCGGTTTCTATGCGCGCACCAACCTCACCGTTCTGAGAATCATAATAGAAGATCAAGTCTTGTGCAAAAAGATATGCAGCGAGGAAAGCAAGATGGCCGTTCGATTATGTCGACAAAGACAACCATTTCTACCCCTGGTTCGTGCAGATAGGATATTTGCTGCACACATGTTGGATGTTGCGATTGACGGTATTAATCATAATTTACGGAAGAGGTTAGATGTAGATCTTTACATTCTATGCGTCGGCATCATCTTACGAATCATCTCCCACCTTTCGCGATCTCGAACCCGACTTACGTACCACTGGTCTGAGTTATTTCGATCCTTACTCGCCCTCGTCCGATTTCTTACCACCTATACAACGGACCTAAAGAATCTCTTGAATATTGAAAATTTACTTGACGATGTGGTCAATCTCATCGCATTATCTCTATCGGCCGGAGAAGCATTTTTACCTAGCCCTGCGGCATATGACGACTTGTTTTATAAATTGGTTGAAACTGGGGAGGTATTGGTGAAGTTTCGCGACAATTATAACCTGGGGAAACGACCGAAGAGCTCAATAGATACACTGATCAGTGTTAGCACACATTATAACCAATTACTCACGGATGGATCGGCGGGAAAGAGGAAACATCTCACGAGTGCACAAGTTGCGGGGGTAATCAAACAAGGGTATGAAACTTTGAGCATTCAAGCCAAGGAGGGACTTGATGGATGGGAAAGGTATAGGGAAGCGGATGAGAAGACATTCTTGAAGAAGATGGCGCGAACAGCCGTGGCAGATGTCAAGACTCTTGTGAGTGAGATTTGATGAAGGATGCAAGATACCACGGGTTGTAGATGTAATAAAAAAGAATTACCTTGACATGTTTGACATTGACATTGAGTTAATACCTGACAAGCTATGAATACAATACATTATTCTTCAATATCGTACAGAGGACAGAGGACAGAGGACAGGATATGTATTCGACGGACTAGGTCTTGTGTTGGGTTCTGTATCGGATGCAGTATCGGGTATACGTGGAAGGGGTTGATGTATTGGTTGGCGGGTCAAGAGAGAGGTGGGCGCTTATTTACGAGTACACTAGACTACTAGTATCCTAGTTGATCATCTCCATCTATTGGTTGGCGGGTCAAGAGTCGACTCAAGACTCAGGACTCAAGATTCAAGAGGGAGGGCGGCGCTTATTTATCCTCATTGACCTTCTCCATCAACCTTCTCCATCAACCTTCTCCATCAACCTTCTCCATCTACTGGTCTGCTTTGACCCGTAGATCTTCAAGAGAGTCCAGCGCTTATCCATCCCCGTCAACCTCCGCCATCTCCTCGCACATGGCACCAGTCCCAAAGCCCCAATCACCAACGACAGGATAGATGTCAAACCAAGATCAAACTATGAAGTGAAAAATCTTTCACGGCGCATCGACCGAATCGACGGAATGACCCTAAACAATTGGTTCTCATTGTGAATCGGAAACAAAGACTTCCTTGTCCCTTTTCCTTTGTTCCTTTCAACCTCGTGGGTCGCTCAAAAATAGCTCTTCTTTATTTTTCCTCCTTGTATTTGATATGGTTGTGAGTCTTTCTGGTTGAATTTCTTATTTCTTTCTCTTCTGCTTCTTCTTCTTCTTCTTTTTCCTATACAAACACTATTCACTTTACACATTGGCATTCTTTTCCCTTTCTTATTCTTCTATTGTTGTTGAACACAATCAATAGATCGACAGTTCTCTTCTTTTCATCCCTTACCTTCGCTTCGCCTATTCGGAAATCATCAACAATAGGAAACAATTGAGCAAGTTCTCTCCTATTGTGACTCCGAGAATTTATATTTAATCGATTATTCACATTTTTACTCTGCTACAATCATCAATCTTGCGTCTACGAGTATACAGTCACGTCGACTTCTTAATACTTTTACATTTATTGGAATCATCATAACCGTTTCGACCATTTCGATTAGCAGAAACATTACAACGCTTCCGACCTTCCAACCTTTCAACCTCTTTCAAGATACTTTAGACTTTCCTTTTCCTCGAGTATCAACTCAAATATCAAATTCCATAGACTACGCTGCATCACTGCACCAACAATATCTACCCTGGAGGTAACTTTAAGCCAGATAAATTTCCAAGATGGATGCCTTCAGGAACTATTTAGCTACACATTCTCACAAGGATCAACCAGATCACACCATCTCTAACCAACCTCCCTTTCACAGCCATCACGAGATGCATCTCTACGGTCCTCACTCAAATGTAAATGCTGCACCGGCTTCGGATTATTACACACCATACCTTGGCCTTCGAGCACGCTTATCACAAACCTGGATCAATAGATGGACCGTTCTCTTACTTCTCATTATTGTTCGACTCCTCATCTCCTTGGCCGGTATCAAAGGAGATGTCGCCACCGCGAAAACTGAAGCATTATCTGCATGCAATAGTGTTGAGAATGTTGGAAGTGCAATGGCTTCCATGCCTCATTACCTTTCGCAAGGTGTTAACAGCATGGCAGCCGATGGTATCACAAAAGCTGTGAACGGTTTGATGCAAATGCTTTACATGAGTTTGACGGGTGTTGAGGAAATCGTCCTCTTCGTCATACACATGATGACCTCTACATACATGTGTCTCATCACCTTGGCCATCACCAGTAGTCTTCAAGTCGCCATTCAAATGATTGAAGAGGTGGGTGAATTTATGAACAAATCCATCGCGGCCATCACCGGTGATATGTCATCGGGACTCAAATCTTTCGAAGATGATCTCAATGGCTTCTTGTCCAAGATCAACATTGGAGGGATTTTCGGAAGCAGTAGCAAACCCCCATCAGTCGACTTGAGCAAGGAAATCGACAAGCTCAATGCCATTCAAATCGATCCGACGCAATTGGATGGCGATCTTGCCAAGTTGAATGACTCGCTTCCAACTTTTGATCAAGTCCAAGACTTCACCGACAACATCATCAAGCTTCCCTTTGAAGAAGTGAAGAAGCTCGTCAACGAAACAATGGTCGGTTACAAATTTGATCATAGTGTCTTCCCAATCGCTCAGAAGAAATCCCTCACGTTCTGCTCCGACAACACCGCCATCCAAGATTTCTTCGTCGGGCTCGTCAAGGTCCTCGACAGCGCCAAGAAAATTATCCTCGCCGTCCTCGTCATGGCCGCGGTCCTCGCGTGTATCCCCATGGCCTACCGCGAAATCTGGGGTTGGAAGAGCATGCAGCGACGAGCCGCTCTGCTCAAGGCTCGAAACTACACCGATGAGATGGATATCCTCTACCAAGCTCACCGTCCATACACCTCACAGTTTGGACTCAAGATCTCGCGAAGCTTCAAGAGTCGCAAGAATCAACTCCTCGCGCGATGGTTCATCGCATACTCCACCTCCATCCCGGCGCTCTTCGTCCTGGCCCTCGGCATGGCAGGCCTCTTCACGTGTCTCTGTCAATTCCTGATCCTCAAGGCCCTCGAGAAGGAAATCCCCGTCCTCGCCGCCGAGGTCGGAGATTTCGCCGACCACGTCGTCAAAGCGCTGAACAACGCGTCGGAGTCCTGGGCCCTCGGAGCAAATCGCGTCATCAACAACACCAATACGCAAATCAACCATGACGTCTTCGGCTGGGTCAACACCACCACCGGCGCCGTGAACAAGACGCTGAACGTCTTCACCGACGAGATGACCAACGCCCTCAACACCACCTTCGGCGGCACCATCCTCTACAAGCCCATCATGGGCGTCTTCGAGTGTCTGGTCGGACTCAAGATCGCCGGCATCGAAAAGGGCCTCACGTGGGTCAGCAAGCACGCCCACGTCGACTTCCCCGCCTTCAAACCCGACGTCTTCTCCCTCGGTGCCGCCGCCTCCCTCACCAACTCCACGGCCGATGATAATTTTCTCGCTAACCCCGCCACGAGCACCACGGATGAGATTACAGATGCGGTGCTAAAAGTGGCTAGGAAACTGGAGGCCGTCATTCGACAGGAGGCTCTTATCTCGACGGCGTTGGTGCTGGTTTATTTCCTCATCGTTTTCATGGCTCTGGTTCGCGTGCTGGTGGGGATGTTGGGCCGGGATAAATCGCGGGCTGAGGGTGGATTGGCATCGGGGGTGGGATCGGGATCGGGACTGGGACCGGGAACGCGTGGTGAGGAGATCCTCTCGGAGAAATCATCTCATGGTGCGCGTGCGCATTCGCATTCGCATTCGCATTCGCAGGGCTGGAATGCTGATGCTGATGCTGATCGTGGTGCACCGGCTCCTACGTATGAAGCATCCATCATGCCAATTGCGACGGCGGGTGGCGGTGCAGGTGGCGGGAATCGTGGACCTTGGGTTCGAAATAATGAAAAGGATTTATCAGAGGGGTGGGAGGCGGATGGTGGGCGAATGGGGGTTGGGGTTGGGGTTTAGGTGGGTGGGATCGGGAATATTAGTTTTGTTCTTTTGTTTTCTTGCTTTCTTGTTCTTTTGTTTTCTGGCTTTCTGGCTTTTGTATATTATTTGAGTAGATGCATGGATGCACGGATGGATACATGCATGGATAGATAGATACTCTAGAGAATTATGGTATGGTATGGGGTGGTATGGTATGGGGTGGGATACGGATGGGAGGGGACGGGATGGGATGGGTAGGGGCGCAGGAAAAGGAAAGGGAAAATGCTGGAATTTTAATATGATTGTTTCGTTGATTGATATGAGGATTGCATATGAGGATAGGAAGGATGGATATGAGGATATGAGGATATGAGGAAAGAAAGGAAAGATAGGAAGGAAGGAAAAAGAGCATATAATAGAATACCCCCCCTTTTACCCTTTTACCTTTTAACCCTATTATGAAGATTGATTATAGGAATTGCAATACGATGAAATGGAATGCAATAGAATGAAAATCGCATGGGATGAAATAGAATCACATGGGATGGAATGGCATAGGATGGGAGGGATTATTCAGTTTGATATATATGTATTTTATAGAGGCTGTGGGAGGTACATGGGTGAAATGGATATATTTGGAAAGATTAAGATTTCTCTTGAGATTGGAAAAAGTCGATTGATGCGTATCAATCGAGAGGGAAATTGCAATAGAAATTCCAATATCAATTGAAATACTCGGTGTGATGAAGTCTAGAGTCAGTTGAAGTACTCGAGTATATACTCTATATCAATTAGGGTATACGAACGAGGACATATCGTGAGAAATAAATCATGGGGAAGAAATCGATGGAATTATAAGATGTGAAGAGATATCAAGGGGAAATGATTTTGACTATATAAAGAGATATAAAGAGGTGGAAATTAGATATATAGAGATATAGAGGAATCAAGATGTAAGGATGATGAGAGGATTCAATCTGTTGGATTAGGCTTGAGCTTGGGTTTAGGTTTGGGTTTGGGTTTGGGTTTGGGTATTTTAAGTATGAGCTATGGAATAGTTTGAGTGGTTTGAGCTGGAGCAGTTTGAGTTTGAGTAGTTTGAGTTTGAGTAGTTTGAACTGGAGCTGGAGCTGGAGCTGGAGCTGGAGCTGGAGCTGGAGCTGGAGCTGGAGCTGGAGCTGGAGCTGGAGCTGGAGCTGGAGCTGGAGCTGGAGCTGGAGCTGGAGCTGGAGAGTGGTGGTCGTTATGGGTAATATGAGCTTGAGCTTGAGTAGTATAAGTAGTATGAGCTATCGTGTAGTACAAGTATAACAAGTATAACAAGTATAACAAGTATAACAAGTATAACCAAACAAAAGAGGAGGGAAAAGAGGAGGAGAAAGGGAAGGGAGAGGAGGGAGGATTAGGATAGAATGGGATGAGTATGGGGTATGAAGTACGAGTAGATACACTACTGTATAAAAAACCATGTCATCTGGTGTGCTATTTTGCCATTTCATTATTTCGTTGTTTCACTGTGTGTGTATTTGTTCATGTCCTCGTATATGTATGTGAAGTGAGAATAAGTTGGGATATAATCAATCGATTCATTCGCGCTGATAAAACGATAGTTTCTCCTTTCTCCTTTCTCCTTTCTTCTTTCTTCTTTCTCTTTCATCTATGTCTATTATTGAAAAAGAAAAAGTAAATCTATATCAGTATGGATGGGTATTCGATAGATAGGAAGAAAGAATTATATATCTTCTTCCCTTTCTTTCCCTTTCCTTTCCTTCCCTTCCCTTCCCTTTCCCTTCCCTTCCGTTGCTTAGATACCCATACCGTAATTACATCACGTCATACTAGCATAGCTCATATATAGCTCATAGCTCATAGATCGTAAGCTCATAGCACAGCTCATAGCATAGCTCCTAGCCATAAGCCAAATCATTAAACAATTATTTCAGCACCCAGCACCCAGGACCCATTACCCGGAAGTCAAACTACAACTTATCCGCCGGCATAATATCAGCACTGCCATCGCTCCTCCCCACCTTCTCAATCTGTTCGGCGGGACGCCCGTCGAATTTCGGATCCGGCGTCTTGTAGTCGGCCGTCTGTTCAAAGTGATACAAGGGTTCCAGCACGGCGCTCTTGCGCATGAAGACGTAGCGTTGGAAGAAGTAGGGGAGGGCTTTGGTGACTTGATATTTGATGA
The DNA here is from genome assembly GCA_002162555.1 of Monilinia aucupariae. Taxonomy (NCBI): domain Eukaryota; kingdom Fungi; phylum Ascomycota; class Leotiomycetes; order Helotiales; family Sclerotiniaceae; genus Monilinia; species Monilinia aucupariae. The sequence goes on along the minus strand of NGKF01000057.1, from coordinate 7,178 downwards.
AGGTGCGCGTGGGCACGGCGAAGATGTAGTCGAGTTCTTCGAGTGTGCGTTGTTTGGTTTCGGGTACGAAGAAGAATATCATGAAGAAGGCTATGATGTTGAGACCGCTGGATGGGGGGGATGTTAGTTTGGTTTTGAAGGGGGTGAGAGGGTTGGATGGGAGATGGGAAATGGGAGGTGGGAGGTGGGAGGTGAGGGGGGAAAACTTACGCGTAGAATGCAAATGCTCCGGTTGGTGTGAAGATCTCCAAGATCTTGGGGAAGGAAATCGATAGGACGGCTGACCAGAATAAACAAGTTGCAACGGCCCAACCCATACCTACTTCTCTGTGGGATAATGGGAAGACTTCTGCGGAGTATGTCCAAGGGACAGGTCCTTCTCCGGGTGAATAGAATGCAGCGAAGACGTAGATGAATGTAGCGATCAGTGCAATGTGAGCGATAGAATCCTTATCGATGAGGAAACAAAGACCAGCTGCGAGAAGAGACCAAGCCATTTGTGGGAAGGTGAAGAGGAGTAAAGAACGTCTACCAAAGGTATCGATTGTCCAAATTGCTGGCCAGCTATATATTTGATAGATGATCAGCATCATTACTTTGCCGATGGGAGGAGTGACGAAGAATAAAAGGGGTGAACTTACGCGAAGATAAAGTTAACCAATCCAAAACCAAAACTGGCAATCAAAGCATTCTTTTCGCTAGAACCGGCCTGTCTGAAAATGGTTGAAGAATAAAAGGCGATAATATTAATACCGCACATCTGTTGGGCAATCATAACCACGAAAGAGGCGGTAGTTGCTCTTCTAAGACGGGGAACCGTGAATAGTTGTGTGATTCTCAAGAAGTAATTGGTCTTGCCGACAATTGCTGCTTCGATTTTGAGCTGGCAGTCAATGAAGTAGAGATCACGAGCCGCAAAAAGATCATGTTTGCGAAGTCGACAGAGGGAATCGTAGGCTTTCCTGTATTCTCCTCTCTTCATCAACCACCTTGGGGATTCTGTGGGAATTGTTAGTGAGGCGCATATATAGTCAATGGAAATGATGTTTACCTGGACAGAAGTAGATCAAAATTACGAGAGGTACGGCTGGAATGAATGCAGAGCCAATTTGAAGTCTCCATGCAATCTTTCCGGTGTCGATAACAACCAAATTCTGAAGATATGTCAGCTGAACTCCTATTCACTCAAAAGACCTGAATGACTTACTGCAACAAAACCCAAGAAAATACCAAAAGCAGTCCACATTTGCCATGACATAACCAATGCACCTCGGATCATAGCTGGACTGTTCTCGGCGGCAAAGATTGGAACGGTAGAGCCTTTCAACCCCATTCCAATACCCATAATAATACGACTGGCGAAAAGACCTTCCCAAGATTTGGAGAAAGCTCCTCCAATAGGTGTAGCGACGCAAATGAGAGCCGAGATGAAGATTGCACCACGACGACCAAACCTTTTGTTCACAGGGTCACTGAGCCAACAACCACTAGACACATCATTAGTCGCGATTCTTCAATTGGAATAGATACCCCCACTCACAGAAAGGCGGATCCGATGTATGGTGCGGCATTAACCAGTCCCACAAGCCAATTGTCACGATCATAATGTGGAGAAGCTTTATTCTCTCCTTCACCAATGCCAAACTCCGCTGGAAATGAAAGATTCGCACCGTTGCTACCAGTTTGATCCCAACCTTGAACGGCAGCACCAATAGAGCAGGTGATGATTGTCAGGTATAGCGTCCTTGGGTGACTCCACTTATGTGCCACTTCATATCGCAAGGCCACTTTATCTTCTTCGTCCAGCTTCGCTACGGTTTCAAAGTTTTCGGGATCAGCAGCAACCAAGGCGCCTTTCTCAAGCAAGGGAAGGATGTCGTTGAGATCGTGTTCTTGTGCAAATTCTCCTACATCTCGAAGGATAGTCTCTTCTTCTAGCCCCGCCAAAGGATTTTGGATCCTATAGATGATGACGTTAGTAGGTGTTACAGCTTCAAACTTGATCAATGAATCCTCAAGGCCACTGGTCACTTACTTGGCGGAGATGTTGTTGTTCAAATTCACATGAGTCTCTGGATGAGCATGCTCGATAGCATCGACATCTCGAGTTGAATCTTTAGCCATCTTGCAAGACAAAGGAGGAAATGCCTGCAAACAAATGGGGAAATCTGGGGAAAATGAACAAGAAGCAAGTGAAAGGAAAGGTGGGAGCCGTAATCTTTATACTCCTACTCCTGTAGCCCGACGGCAACACTAAGAGGAAGAGGAACCTCCGCAAAAGTGATTATATGGGGCATCATTCTGCTAGTGTGTTCAATTTAGTATCCCCCGACGACACGAACATGCTCGTTGGATCAGGGGTCAAACTTTCCCCCCCTCCATCAACGTGGAGCAACTAGCCCATATCCTTACCGCATTAAAAATTCAATGATAAGGTTGTGGAGAGTCTCAACATGAGAGATTTCAAACAACTATTTCAAAACTCGGACGTCTTATCTTGCAGTACGAGGTACATGTCGTGTTCAAGGAAGATACATGGGCACGAGAAAGAGTCGCCTGCCTTGGCCAAAGAGTTCCAGGAAAAGATCATCCAAGATCAAATCAGTGCAGGAGAAGAAAAGTCTAATTTGTGCTCGTACGTTTAAGCAAGGAGCTAAAATCAGCCTTCTGGACCTGGAGAACTGAAAGATCGATCGATTATGACTCATTATAACCAACCAATTGTTCGACGTCGTCAACTCCGGGTAAAGATTTACCAACATGCATGTGTGGTTTCTGCCCTCCTTCAATCAGCTCGCGGCGAGCGAGTGCTGTTGAAGAAGGGGGAGCTGGGCATGGATGGGTACGTCCTGGAACGCACAACGACGCCGGTTCCGATATGTAAAGTGGTGATGATGCCAATCTCCCATGGACTGGGGGACGAGAGGGATCAAAACGGAAGTATCCTTTGAAGAAAGAAGAATTGCGAAAGTTATTGTTCGGTAGGTCACCCAACGAGGTTGGGATCATCAGTCGAAGGATGTCTCAAGTTTGAATTCCAACCCCATGGGGGATCATGTGATGCGTCTGGGATTCGCACGGCTTTCTTGCTAGAAATGGACCTCCGATCGGCCGTCTAGCTTCTTTCGAGTGATACCGCTTCGTTGTTCCATGATACCATGCGGACCAAGCGGGCCATATCCAAGTTCATGGGAACCTTAACCTTTGGACCCTCGCGAGGCATGGATAGGGATGCCAATGGCACCGCAAACCCCAGATAACCCATGGTCCATAGTTCACAGTCCATAATCCATAGTCCATAGTTCACAGTCCACAGTCCACAATCCACAGTCCATAATCCACAGTCCACAGTCCACAGTCCATGGTCCATGGATGCCTCAGACCCCAGCTAATTCCCCCACATCTTAGCTTTAGCTTTAGGGTTAACCTTACCCCTTACCCCAGCCCAGCTAAACCTGCCACCCACATGATTTTTCCTCCAAGATTCTACACCGTAGTCCGTATTTGCTCTTGTTCAATCACCTGATGAGATGGATTTTTGCTTTTTTATATCTAATTGCTTGTTTGTCACCGCTTTGGGTTGATCCTCAATCCTACACATGCCTTGTGATCCATACCGTAACCTATTCCTGCGTGTAAGCATTCGATCCTGTACTACACTGTACTGCATTGCACTGTACCGTACTCGCACTGTACTCGCACTGAACGCTACTCTACAACCAAAGGATCCCTCCGAGTATCAGTACTAGAGTGACTATTTGCCGAGACCGAACCCAAACTGCGCCTCACCACCCATCCACATCACCTGCTCCAGAAACGAACGAACGCATAAAAAGCCGCGCGATGCTACTTGCACCAGGACGGACGCACAGGGAAGGACCTTTTCCCCTTCCTTCACTTCGAACCTGGACCCTGGTGACCCAGACCTGGGGAATCTAAACGACATATGCATAACCTTGATTCGCCCTCTCTCAATTTCCCACCGACCGGCCAACCGACCCACCGACCCACCGACCTCGGAGATATGCATGAGAGCCAACTAACAGGAGCTAAACTAATTCAAAGTCTCAAAATCAAACTGCTTGATTGACCTTCTTTCTCCTAAGAAGCGCGGATTTGTTGGAACCTCCGCTTCGCTAAGAAAAAGGATCAAGGTCCAATTAGATTTTTCTGTTGTGCCATGATTGATGCCTTTCTTCGTATCTTACTGGTTTTACGGTAAAGTATATATGTATGTATGTAATCTGTAAATCCTTACTCGAGTCCTCGAGTAAGATATTGACATGCAGACTACATACAGTAAGCAACATTAAAGGTCGTCTCTTCCCCGCCCTTGCCGCGTTTTACTCCGTACACCTACTTGCCCCTAACCTAACCTAATCTAACCCTACCCCTACCCCTAACCTTCGACCAATACATACAGAGTACAAAACCAAGACGAAAAAAATCCCGAGAATAACAACGAAGCCCGATATAGTAAATGGTAGACAAACACCAAACGTCAGTCAATTCGTATATTTTCTTATTTCATGTTGAATAGAGGGGTAAGTAATCCTGATCCTAATGCTAACCCTGATCTGATATCATAGCTTGCGAGTAGTATCAGCGAGTAGTATCAGCATTGTTCGATATTCGCTCCAAATCACTCGCTCAGACCATACGTATGTATCATACCTAACCCAAGAGATCTGGTGAACCTATCTAACCACCAATCCATCCATCCATCCCCTACCAATACCCCTCTTCCCACCATGCTTCTAAACACTGAACTCTAAACATTAGAGTAAACATTGAACACCCAACAACCAAGCACCGCCTACTCCGCCTCCTCCGCCTTCTCCGCCTTCTCCACACTCCAACTTTCACCCCAACCCCAACTCGCACTCCAAACTCCAATCCTCAACTCACAACCCAGCAATATACTTTCGTTGTAATCACGTGTGGGTCCGGCCTACCTGATTGGCTCCCCTCTCACTGTAGATACTGTAGACACATATACCTCTTCTACCACTCGTAGAATTAGATTAGATGAGACAATAGACTCCCACCAACCCAACAATAGTCACTTAATCCATCCTACTTATAATGTTGTTAAAAACACTCGGGCTCGGCTACACCTACCTACACACCCACGTATTTATACAACACCACGCGAGTAGACCTACGATAACAAACACATCATAGAGTAAACATAAACCTCTCTCTAACAAATCCATCTCGATAAAGTAAATCACAGGAATGGTTATAAGTAGATAGGAGATGTACGAGTGAATTGCTAGACAACTAAATAATAATAAAACTACTGTACATATATATATCATGTGCCAGCCATGTATATAATATGTATATGTAACCTTGTAACTTACTCTACTACTTCATAAGCACTCCAAGTAAGAGACCAAGAGCAAAGAGTCCAGCAGCCAGTCCTCTTCATATGGTCAATGCTGAATACTCTAGCAGCACAATACCCAGAAGAGGAGCGCTCTACTCTACTCTACTCTACTCTACTCTAGACTCCGTACTCTAGACTCCACTCCGCGTACTCTCGACTTCATCGATTCAAATTTCATCCCACGAGAGTAGAGCCATGCAAATCGCAATGCAATAAAGAAGAAGAAAACCCCTTACGGTCATTCCGCATTGGATATCTCTTTACTTGCCGCCCCGCACTCTACTGTCTCTTCTCCTCTGCTGTAAGTGCGGGGAAGGGGGGAGAGGGGGAGGAGGGGAATTCATCGGTTAGATTCACTCCTTTTAATGGCGTCCCCTCCCCCCTTTTCGAAAAGAAAATTTATAGAAAAAAGACAAAAATCAAAAAATCAAAAGATCAAAAACATCTCATTTCCCCAAAATAACAACCCCTCTCATCAAGCTCATCAAGCTCATCAGGCTTTCCCAAAGAAAGATGTTTATCCACCTTACCTCTCACTCTCACTCTCACTCCCACTCTCACACCCACTCAATAAGAAAAACAAGCCAAACAATTAATAGTATAATGAGCACATCCAATACACCAAATATGTTGACCCCCATTATCCATACTGCAACGACAACAGACCCAGCCGTTATACGTGTGAGGGTGAACAATGATGGATGATCCAGGTTTTTGCTTGTTGTTGTTGTTGTTGTTGTTGTAACCGGGCATTGTGGCGGGAGTGGTGTGGTGTGTTGGGGTGGAACTGCTGGTGTGGATGTATTCGAGTATGGATGGATTGATGATGATACTTGGATTGGATTGGATTGGATTGCTTTGATTTGATAAATGTGATTGCGGTGTTAATTTTGAAGATGTTTATGATATAGAGTAGAAAATAAAAATATATTCGACGTAACAAGTCCTCGGCCTTATATAGACGAGAGTAAGTAGAGAACAGAGAGAAAATGGAAAAGAAACAATGAGACCCCAAAGATGGTATAGAGAATGAATAGGAGAAGAACAAGTGACTGCTGTGTTGGGGGAAAGTAGAACAACAGATGATGAAAAGGATTGTTTTGTCTTGTCTTGTCTTGTCTCTTGAAGAAATTGATCTTAATCTCGACCTCAACTTGAACCTCAACCTCGACCTCAACCTCGACCTCAACCTCGACCTCGACCCCCCTTGAATTTCAACGAGGATAGTTAAAACATATCCCATCTTGAAAATGTGCCCAAAGGTACGAGTATAACACCCTCTTCCCCCTTAGAAGTAAGAGTGGGCATATGTGTGTATTTCAAAGCTAACAATTTAAAGATGTATATCAAGATTGAAGAAGAGGAAGAACTTTTAGCTCAAACAAACCAAAAAACAGACCAAAAAACAAACCAAAAATCGAATCAAAAATCAAACTCCGATAGGATAGGATAGGATATATGATAGTGATGAAAAAGTAGCAATAAAATATAGTACGAGTAGATATATCCATATTACGAATATTGGTTTGAGGTTTAGCATTCGGTATTGAATCAACAGTCGATCACCCTCAAGATGAGAATCTCCTGACTTGGATAGGTTACCCTTGATTCAAAAATGTAGACCTGGTGGACGCAAGAATATATATATGGTTGGTTTGTTGGTTTGTTGTTTGAGATGTTGATGTTAATGTTAATGTTAGTGTTAATGGCCTGTTGGTCTTTGCGTTAAGAGAGAGAGGGAGGAAGAGGGAGAGAAAGAAAAAGAGAAAGAAAGAGAGGGAGAGGG
>NGKF01000056.1:49369-93440 GCA_002162555.1 Monilinia aucupariae | reverse complement strand
TTTTCGTTGAAATGTTATTAATATTTATTGAAATTATCAAATTTGTATGTAATTTGTATATAAATGGAAAATCAAAATTTCAAAGTTTAATTACATTCGATAAAAAAATCGCAAAAATATACAGTTTTCTTTAATCAATTGATTTCTACAATATAATTCTTTATACAAAATTTCATCCAATCAAATTTATTATTAAAAAAGTTATTAATACCTCAAAATCGTGGTTTTTGATGTAAAAGGGTGGCCCAAATGAGAGGGCGGCCCGAATGTAGGGTAGAGGACTTAATTGTTACCATGTAATTTTTATAATATGATTTTTATAATGTAATTTTTATAAATAATGTAACGAAGGTCGTAGGCTATTAAAATTGTTATAATTATATGTAGCGCTATACCTAATTAGATATCTCCACTTTATATACTCAGTAGAACATATATATCATTTCTAGCATATTAAACAATATATACTTTATTATTACAATAGATTATAACCTTGTATTACATATTTATTAAAACAACTTAATTATCATCTTATTGATTGAAACAATAATATATGTCTTTTCCAAAGAAAATGATTGCTTTTCTATTCATTTCCGCCGGAAAAATTACATTTTTATCATTTTCATTATTTTTATTATCGAAATTTTCATCAAAAACTTTATTTTTATTAATATCTCTTTAACATCATTATATTAAACGTAGTTATAACTAAATAGAATTTTATTATTATTTTTACAAAAAACAATTATATAAATTATTACAATTTTTATTTAATAACGTTTATAAACGTAAATTATTACGATATTGTATTTGGTAAAAAAAAACAATTTGTTTTCAAACTTTTAAAGAAGCTTATAATAGATGGATTTGCTATAAAAAATCGTTAAAGAACTATAAATATAGTATTGCAAAAAACAATTATTTTAAAAATAGAATTTGAAAAGATATTAGCTTTTTTTATAAAAAGAAGAAATATTGTTATAATTATTATAACTTTAGGATTTATAGCTTTTTATTGTAATATAATAAAAAAGAGCTTTGTTAATATAAATTTTATTAATGTTTAAAAAAAGTTATTGGTTTATAATCGAACTTTTAATATCATTTATGTATCAAATATAATGAAATTGTTTTTAAAGAAAAAGTTTGATTACAAAAACGAAACTATTCGAATCTTTTTTATAAAATTAAAATTATATCAATAAGCATTTGTTAGCGCAAAAAAGCTAATAACAAATAAAATAATAAAGGATACGTTTTTGGCATATATATTAATATATAATGTATAAACAATGACTTTTATTCATATTAATATATTTAAAAAAATATTGAAAAAGGCTATAATTTTCTTTCAAATAATCGAAAAACCAATTAAAGCTATTACATTTGTTATAGAATTTTTAAATAAAAGAAAACAGAATAATTGCAATAGAAAAGGTGATTATAAAGGTGGTTATAAAAGAAAATCAAAAGGATTATATAATCGAAATAAATTATCTCAAATCGAAAAGATTCAATGTTATTATTGTAAAAAGTATGGATATTTCAAAAAGGAATATTGTATATTTAAAAAAGATAAAAAACACGCTTATAAAGCTTTTGCTGTGAGACTGTAGAATGGCTCCGACCATTCGGACCTAACACCCTCACGTGACCTCGCCTCTCATAAGGAGTATTTATACTCCTTTTACATTATATCTTAGATCATTATGTTATATTTTGTTTATTAAGTTTTATCTTCTTTATTATTCTTTTTTTTAATTGTATATATATCCATTATGATCTAGATTGTTCATTTTGATTATCTTTCCCTCCTTTATTGTTTATAACCGTTTTAATTAATTTTAATCTTTATTCCCCTTTTGTTATATTGCTCTTTTCTAAAAAGCCATTCTTTTTGTTGTTTTTGGTTATTGTTTTTACTCTTTATCTTTTTCCTTTTTATATTGATGATTTATACAAAAATAAAGGTTTATTCAAAATTAATTATTCATAAAAGCAATATATAATTTTGAATTCTTTTCGATATACTAAAATACTTTGTGAGGAATCCAAAGTATCGGAAAAGTTAACGAAAAAACTACGAATAATAATGGTACGGAATTGCATTCTTTGATAAGGATAAAAAGGGAGCAAAAACAGCAAAATGGATTATACTTTGGAGAGAGGGAATCCAAATCGCAAGCAATTGTATTTTCGTTCAATATTAACTATTTAAATGTAACGATAATAAAAATAAGATTTGATAATGTTTATATTACGAATTAAACAACAATACAAAATAATTGTAGGATTAACAATTATTACCAAAAACAATAGTTTTTTTTATTCAACGATTTGGTTTATAAATCGTATGCCAAATCTATTTTATAATTTATAGCCCGAAAAATTCAATATATATTGTTCATATAGTTTTTATTGCTAATATTGAAAAACTATTCAATAGTTTTGCACTTTTAAATCTAAAAGTTAAATTGAAGAAGGAAAAATACGATTTGCCGGAACTTTAAATAATCATTAAATCGGTTTAATTGTGTTTTGATTCGATTAAGTATTTGTAATTAAAACGCTAAGGATTAATATATAAAGTAAATGGACTTTATAGAACAATAAGCAACAATGAATTTCGGCGTAATTGTGAAAATTTTATTTTAGATTTGGGTATAGCAAATACCAAACCTTCGGGAAGGATCTAAATATATTTTGATTATTTATTTGATTGATTTAGTATTGTTTTGATTGACTTATATAAACCAAATTGCGATCGATATACTATATTTCAGCGTCGATAGATATGCATAACGATATTTTGCGAATTCGTAAAATATTAATGTTGAAGTGAATAGGGATTTTGTTGTTATCAAAATCCTTTATTTATTATTAAAGATTTGTTTTCTTTTTGTTTATATTATTTTTATTACTCCTTCATTATTTTATTTATATTATCGAAAAATTTACATTTCAATTATACTATATTTACATTTTATACAATTCAATTGTTTAAATTATAATACTTTGTTGATTAATTATATCTTCCGAATCTACCAATGATTTTAGCGCATCTACGTTCGACATAATAGCCTTCAAAAATCCTAAGGTCGAAAAGATTGATAGGTTTATTAGTAACAAGCAATTTAGCCCCTTTAGCAAACCAAAGCCTTATAGAAACAAACGTTATAATGCTAAAAGCAAATAATCTGCAAAGGCAAAGCTTAAAATCATTGTTCCTTTTGAAATCAAATCCAATTCTAAAGATGATTCTGAGCAAAATAAAGATGCTTTTATACTCAATAAAAATGATATCAAAGAATTTATCAGGGCTTTTGTAAAATCCAATAAAAAAAGTTTGTTATTCGCAGAAAAAGAAGAAATACTATAGTTTAATAGTATTAATACAATAGAGTAATACAAAGCTATAAAGGATTTTAAGCGAAAGTACAGTATGATTAAAGAAAAGTTTCGTTATCGAATTTTTAAGCAAATAGAGCATAATTTTCGATTTGGTATGAAAGTTATGAATAAATATAAATCATCTAATTGAAATTAAAAGAAAATCTTTAAGTTTGCTTTTCTAGTGGAGTATACTATACGAAACACTTTTTGATTAAAATATAACCAAAACTATTTGCAAGCTTTAGCATTTAAATATAATGCAAAGGAAAAGCATAATCCTGAAAATATATTGATTTATAACCGAAACTATAATCTCATTGCAATTTGGTTTATAGCAAAAAAAAAGATTATCATTAAAACCGTTACTTCTTTATTTTTGGAAAGTTTAAGTATTCGATTAAGATTAAGATTCGTTGATAAAATTGGCAATCTATTAAAAGAACGTTATATTTTGATTTAGGCCCCGATCTATATGGTTTATATAAAATATGCGGATTTGTTAAACTATAACAAAAACTTTGAAAAAAAAGCTTGGTTAAAGAAGATTGATGTTGAGATAGCTAATACCATTATAAAGGTTGTAGAAAAGCCTAAAAAAAAAAAATCTACATCTTCCAAGAATTATAATAATAAAATAAGTTCGCTAATTAAGGTATTTGAAATATTCATTGTCAAAAGTATTACATCTTTAATCAAATTTGTTATTATAGGAAAATCTATAGTTTTTTTTAGCTTTATTAAAGTTTTCGATAGTAATAAAGCAGTAGAGATTAATGTAGTTTATAATAAATCTTACTTTTATTATCAAAATATATAACCTGAAGATAAAAGCTATATTATAAAAAAAGATTATCCAGTTTTCAAAAAGTATTATATAAAAGAATAGATCATTTTCGATAGATTCAATGTTATATGTTAAAAAAAGAATCAAAATCAAGCAAAACTATTTCAAATCTTTTATAATAAGAATATAGGTTTTTTGGTACATTTTGTATTAATTAATGTAAAAATGAATGAGTGGGACAAAAAGAATAATTCAAATTCAAATTCGATTGAATATATTAACATTATTGAGATCGTTAATAATAATATTCATTTTTTTAATAATGTTAACTCGATTTCATTCTTTACTTTTCGCTTAAATAGCTTTATTCTAGAATATATCAATACTGTTACTCAGTTTAAACCTACTACTCTGCAATTTGAATAATATATTAGCAAAAACAAAGCAAGAAAAGTTATTTCTATTTTAAAACGAAAACCCGAAGATATGGTTTCAAAACTTATTATTTTTACTTTTGCAAAAACTTAAGCGATTAGGTTTTCTTTATTCAATACTTTGGATTTTACAATAAATAATACGTTTTCAAATAATTAAAACTTTACAAAAATGGATTTGTTAATTGTTATTAAGAAAATTATCTTTAGAAAGCCAAAAAGAAAACTTATTTCTTTAATCATAACTAATGGTTATGATACAATTGAGTAAGTTGAATATTTAATCTTTAGGATTAAAGTTTCCGTTTTTATTAGCTTTTTGTTTAAAACAATACCCGAACTTTGGAAGAGATAATCGATTAAGATTGATAATTCATTAAAACCCGAAACATTAATACCAAAACTTTTCAAAGCTATTAACAATATGTTATTTGTTATTTTGAAATCCTATATTATTATAGCTCAAAACCGAAAGTTTATTGAAATACAAATCAATTATTGTAATACATTTGAATACAACCTTTTGGTACAAATAAATGCAGTTTCTGCTACTTTGCTAAACTATTAAAAGAAAATGTACAATCAAATTATATATATTTCGAAGACGGATCGGGATTGTGAAAAGCTATCAATAGTTAAGATTCTATTGAATAATCAAAGTTTAATCGAAGCCATTTTTGATAATGGTTTTATTATCAATATAATGAATAATAAACTGTATATAACTTTGAATCTTTTGATAAGCCCGGTAAATATAAGTGTTATTGATATAAATACAATTGAATCAAAACTTATAGACATTTATAAAAATATTAAAGTTTCTTTGAATAATATCATAAACATAATCAGCATCTATATTATGAAAAATGCTCAAAATAAGTTTTTATTGGGTATGCTGTAATTTATTACCAACGAAGTTATATTTAATTATCAATATGGTTCATAGTATATTGCGATTATCGATAACAATAATGAATATCGTGCAAGTGTTTGGTATAGCGGGTAAGCATTGCAAATAGTTTATAATCGATATTTTTTCGATATCAATAAAGAAAACTAGATTTCGATATATTCAGCGGGCAATATATCGATAATTTTATATTAAATCCTCTTCAAAATATAGAACTTTTAAAGAAGCAAATAGCATTTGATAAATATTACAAATTATTAAACTCAAAACTTCGAGAGTGGTTGGAAAAAGTGTTGATTTATCTGAAACCAATCGAAAACCATATTCTATTTCCAAATCCATAAGATTTATACGTTAATAAATCAGAATATATTAGATATTTGATTACTTTCGAAGATGATAACAAATCTATCTATAAATATTATCGAATCATTATATAATCTATATATCCAATAATTGAAGCATCAATAAAGGATTTCCGAAAGGATCTTCTATTTCTTATCAATATTTTGTACAAAAACAAAGCCAACAAAGTTCGATCATCCAATGTTCCTACAAATATAAATGGAGAAGATTCTAAAGGATTAACAAATTAATTTGAATATTATAAGAAAATGTTTCCTTATTAAAAACCTATTGGTAAATAGAAAAAGTATTTAATACCAAAATTCAATAATAAACCTAAAGGATATCGATTAACTTTTGAATATATAAAGGAAATCAAGTATAAAGATATATTTATCGAACAAGAAAGAGATTTGTTGTTATTGTATTTTTTGAACTGTAAAAATGCTTTAGCATTTGATTAGATTTATATTAGCAAAATGTAATTTAATATTGTATTTTCCTAAAAGATTAATATAGTTTCGCATATAGTATAATAAATAGCAAATTTCCCGATTTCAAAAGCTTTAATGTAGATAGTTTCTAAAATACTTCAAAACTACATTGATTAAGAAATATTCAAGTATTGCAAAAGGTTATACAAAAACCCATAGTTTTTAATTAAGAAAAAGATCCTTGGCATTTATAGAATCATTAATATTGTTATCGAGTTGAACAAGATTATAATTCAGGATGCCAATTTTTCATTTGATACAAATACTTTCGTTAAAAATTTTGCAAAGTATATAATTGCTTCTTTGGTCGATTTTTTTTCTAATTATAATCAAATTTCTTTAGCAAAAAAAAATAAGAATATAATTATATTCTAAACTTTGTTTAATTTGTTGCAATAAACAACTCTTTTATAAAGAACAATAAACTCGATGATTTAGTTTTGCAGGATTGTTCTGAAAATCTTAGGTAATCTTTCGTCAATTATAGCATTGCTTTTCCTAAATAATATTGGAATCAAAGGTTTATTAAATGATTACAATATAAAAAAAGTTGAAAATAAAGTTAAACGCTTTATTCTTAAATATATTTAATCCATTAACAAAACGTTTAAATAATTAAAAAAAGCAAATTGTTTAATTAAAGCTAAATTAGAATAATATATAAATAGAATCTAGATTGTTAATTATATTTATAATATTAATAAACAAACTCCTACAAATACAAAAATCCAAAAGATTATCAATTGGCTTATATCATTTAATAAACATAACATTCGAATGTTTCTTGAAATCTATATTTTTTTTCGGATCTAGGTAAAGAATTTCGCCAAGAAAGCAAATTCTCTATATCGATTGTTGAAAAAAAATACAAAGTTTATTTGAACAAAACTAAAGCAATTTACTATAAATTCTTTAAAGTATGCTTTAATTTATACTTTTGCTTTTATACCTTTGCAATATAGTGATCCGAAAAAGGTTAATGAAATTGTTTGCAATATTGATATTAATCTTAAAGAATAAAGCGCTTATTTGGATCAAATATTTAATAGAAAAAGAATAATGGTTTGTTTTGAAAATGGAATATGAAATACTGTTGAAAGAAACTATAATGTAATTAAAAAAGAATGTTATAATATTCTAAAAGCTTTACAAAAGTTTAAATTTGATCTTTACAATATACATTTTATTCTCGAGATTAATACTAAAGTTTTGGTTACATAACTCAATCGTATTATTACTAATTTATTTGAAGCTTTGATTATAAAATGGATCGCTTGGATTCGATTGTTCGATTTTAAAGTTCAATATATCAAAGAAGCATTATATATTGTTATTAACAGATTATTAAAACGATCTCGAAGTTTTTTTAATCTTTTTTAAAGATAAAGTGAATATTAATGATTGGATCGCCAAAAAGTTTAATAATGTTGTAATAATAAATGATTTACGAAACTTTACGAATTCGCAAAGTATTGTATTATGCAATAAATATTTAAAAAACAATCGAAAAATCGCCTTCTATTTGTTAACTTTATAGAAACTAATAAGTATAACAACATTAAACTTTGGAAAATTTAAAAAAAAAGCTTTGGGATTTAATATATAAAATAAATATTTGTTTAAAAATAGATTAAAAAATATATTTCACCAACAAATCATCAATAACAAAAATGAACGCTTAGAATTGATTTTTTATTTGTATAATATATATGATCACAAAAAAATAAAAAGCATATTTA
This sequence comes from Monilinia aucupariae, assembly GCA_002162555.1. NCBI lineage: Eukaryota > Fungi > Ascomycota > Leotiomycetes > Helotiales > Sclerotiniaceae > Monilinia > Monilinia aucupariae. The sequence goes on along the minus strand of NGKF01000056.1, from coordinate 85,341 downwards.
ATAAAATTTATTAATTATATCATTAAACGAATATATTTCAAAAAGTTAAAGCGTTTATCAAAATTTATCTTAATTATCAATTTCGCAAATTAGATTTTAAAAAAAAACCATTACATCCAATTTGGGTTAATATATATTAAGCCAAATGCGATCTAAATATCATCTATATGCTTATTGATAACAGTTTTAAATACTTAATGGTTCTATATAATAATCTTTTTAGATAGATTAAAACAAAGCTTTTATGTATTGCTAATTCGAAAAATATTATATTGTTTTTTTGGAATATTGTTTATCGATATAATATATTTGGAAAAGTTGTTATAAATAAAAGACTTAAAAACAAAGATTATATAAAATATTTTGTAGCAAAATATAGAATTAATAGGGTTTAGATTTCAATATACAATTTGAAAGCAAACGAAGTAATAAAATGTAAACATTAGTTATTGAAGAATGGCTTAATCAAAGTAATGGAAAAGAAAGAAAAATGATTTTAACATTTAAACGCTATCTTAATGGCTAATAAGGTTATTATTCATAAATTTATTAATTTTATTTTTTTTTATATAATCTATAGCCGGCATTCTGTTTTATTAATCGAAACCAAATACTGTATATAAAAAGTTCTAAACTGGGATATTATAAAAACAAGATCCGATTTGTTAGCTATTTGTATATACCAATTTGAAATAAAAAATAAAGATATTCGAGAAATTGTATTATACAAAAAACGTTATCGATTTAATAAAAAAAAACATTTTAATAAAAATCACAATATAATAAAAAAGAATATTAAACAAAACGATATAGTTTTATATAATGATCTATTAAGCAAAATCAATATATCAAAAAAGCGGAAATTTGCATATCAATAGTTTAAACCTTATCAAATAACAAAAGCAAATATAAACAAAAACATTTATATTTTGAAAAAACTGAATGAAACTTGTTTGTATAGAATTTATACAAATAATAGATTCAAAAAGTTTATTCAATGTAACAATATAATTGTTTCGATAAAGCTAAATAAAGTTGAAAATAACGATTTGGAGATTAAAGATCCTTTAAAAGTTTTAATTCCTTTGTTTAAAAAACTTATTAAACAAACTCTAAAAAGTACAAATCAATTAACAAATAATAATTCGATATCTAAAAAAAATTAATTACTTCGCTAGCCTAATCTAATTGTCGAAATCCCTTTTCGCAAATCAGGATTTATATAAACAAGATTTTGAACTCCCCGAATTTAATACAAAGCCCCAACTTTAAAGTTTAGCTTTATCAAAGATATCAACTTATATTGTCGTTCGATAGGTTAACCAAATCTTTGATGCTGTCGTTTGATGGATTGACCAAATCCTTCGAGGTTGTTATTCGAAGCTATTTATAATCTATTATTTCATTTCAAATGAATGAGTTATTTGTTATCAAAAACAATATTATTCATTAATAAATAAAGCAATTACCCCATTGATAAAATGATTTCCATTTTTTTCTATTTGTATTAGATCATTTGTTTTTCTTTATTAATTGTTTATATTATATATTGCTTTCGTTTAATTTGTTTCTTTGTTATATTAATACCTTTTTTTCCTTTTTATTTTAATTCTTTCTTTTAATAATAATAATCTTTTTTATATACTATATCTCAATTTTTACATTTTTTTGTATCATCAACTTTACAATTCTTTAATTTCGATATTAATTCTTTTGTTTTTAAACAATTGTTTTTCTTATTAATCTATTGATTTTTTAGCCTTTTTTATATTTATAAATCTTATTTTCTTTATAATGATTTTTTACGTTTTTATATTAAATCTTTTGTATCCTTTTGCCCTTTAATATTACAATTTCTCATTTTTGTTATATCTTTTGTTTTTTACAATAAATAAACCAAAATCTTCACTAATTGAAGAGATTAAACGCAATAAAGCCGATTAACGATTTGCAACCCCTTTAATCGTTGCTAAAATATAGCATATAGAAAAATTCAATTATCTTTTATAAATTCTAAAGTAATATAGAAATCGATCTATTGAATTGCAATATAACGTATACATTTCCTTCAATCATTTCGTATTAACTTTGTAATATAAGTTTGAGAAAATTATGGATAAATTGATGACCGATATAGTTTAGAATAAAATGTGGTTTGCTATTAGTATCTTTCAAAAAGATTATTTAAAGGATAATATAATTGCTATTAAAAAAGTAGAGAATGTTTAATGTAAATATAAAGGATATTTGGGCAATATTATGGACTATTAAGTAAGATTTCCTATTAGCAAATTTTTAGTTTTATTGTTTATCTTTAAATAAGGTTTTCGGTTTGTTAAAGATTTATATACCATTACTAGGACTTTCGGATTAGTAAATACAATCGACAATATCAATAATAAGCTAATACGCCGATTATTAAGAATATAAAGATAAGGATATTGTATTAATCGATAGGTTATGCTTTTTAAGTTCAAAAAAGTTGTTTTGATTATATCGAAGAAAAAGGCTAAAATAGAATAAATTAATAAGAAAACCAAAGATTTGGGCCTTTTTTACAATGAATATAGTTTATTAAATGCTAATAATAAACAATACCAATTGGAGATACCTTTTTGATTTATATTTGTATTCGAGATTAAGAATATGGATTTGGATATTCTTATTGAATTAATAGATCACAATATAATGGTTTGAAAGCATTTGAGCATTAACATTCCGGCCAAAAAAGCTAATTGCAAAACAAGTTTGATAAATACTATAATAGTTTATTATCGGACTTTTGCTAAGCCTAGCAATTATATTGTTGAATATCAAAAGATCAATAAATATGTTATCCCCAAAGTATACAAATATCCCTTTGCAATCATCGATAACAATTTCGTATAGTTTCAAGCTTTGTTAAAAAAATACATTGTTAAATAAATCGGATAATATCAAATAACTAAACTGATTGCTTACCGTCCGCCAAATATGTATTTATATTATATTTAATAATTAGCAAATATCTTTGGTTTGGAAATTGTCCATTACAAAATGGAGGAGCTAGATAGCAGGTTGATGGAAGTTTATACAAAAAGAAATATAATCGATAAGATATATATTTCTAAAGAGCTTTATAGTTGATTTAAATCTTATATTATTGCGAAAAAGATTTGATATCAACAAACCCTTAACTTATTAACTTTTTAAAAGCTTTTTTCTAATGAAATAAATCCTTTTATACATTTGAATGTTTGCGAAGTATTATTATTGATAAGATTTACTTGAATTTTAACTTTGATATTAAACATTCTTAACAATTCAATTAAAAATGATATTCGATTTTTGATTAAGATGTATCAATATTATTGTTGTTAAAAAAGAAGGGATTATAGTTTTCTATATACAATTTATTTCTTTTTAATGCAACAAATTGTACGCGTTAATTTGACTTTTTGGCAAAGAGTAACTTTTTAAAGATTTAATAAAGAGTATTGTTTATTAATAATTCCTTTCTCTATAATAAAGTATACTTCGATTAGAAATTTTAATTATTTGTTTGTATATAGTAATACTTTAAACATTTTTGGCTTAAAGAAAAAATATAGTTTATATAACGCAACTATATCCTTTGTTTTTTATAACAATTGTAAAATCGAGTATTAAACCCGTTCCTTTTTTGTTTTGGCGAAGAAAGTTAATACTTTTTAATCAATTAAATCAATTAAAGCTTTCTTTAAAACTTCATTGTTTAATGCTAAAAAATAGCAATCATTATTATTCAAAACTAATTTCAAGGATTACAAAACTATAAAAAAGAATATAAAGTTGAATTGGAAAGTTATTACAAATCTAATAGATATATTAGCTTCAAAAGCAATTGTTAAGATTAATATAGTTATTATAAACATTAAGTTTTTATATACTTTTGTAGTTCTTTATACAATTATAATATATAACAATAATAATCAATCTTTACCCCTTTTTGAAAATAGTATATTATATCCAACGATATTCAAATTATACTATAACTTAATGCCAATCTTTAATAAAAATATATCGAAAAAAAGAAGATTTGTAATATTTAACTTTCTAATAAATATTTGTATACCTTTTGCGCATTTTATTAAACAAGTATTTGTAGGAATTTTGTTTTGGGATAATACGTTAATAAAGAAAAACGCTTTGGAATTGTTATAGAAATTAAAAAAGCAATTCAATTTGTAGTACAAAGAGTTAAAAAAAAATATTTTAGCTTTTTTTGTATAGATTTTTAAGGAAATGGAAAGATAGAAAAGAATATATAAAAAACATTTATTTTTTGGTTATTTAACGATAATTTATATATTAGAATTAAATATTAACTTTTCTATAAATAAAGAATTCATTGCTTTTTCCCATTTCATTTTTGATGGTTAAAAGTTTGATCGTTTATATTCCTCAAACCTTAATATCCATAATTCTTAAGATAAATTCTTTAAAGATAATGGAAATCCAAAACCTTTGAAAAAAAGATAATACATTAAAGAAAAGATTTCATTACAACGATTTATTCGTAAATCAAGATCATTTTGCGTATTAAAGGAATTGTTTGCTATACAAAGCAAATGATTATAAGTTTTTGAAGTGTTTAAAGTTAAAATGATGAATTCGAAATATAGTAGATTTATAAAAAGATATTTTGCGAATTCGTAAAGTTTGGTAGCTAGTATTGAAAGATATTGAATCGATAGATTTTGTTAAAGTATTTTGTTGGTATAATGGAATAAGTGTATTAACTTACTTATTAATATACAAATTTGGTTGAGTTTGTTTTTGTGGTTTTCTTTTGTTTTTATTTTTGGTTGATTAAGGTTGATTAATAAATGGGGTAAAAAAGAATGTAAGATTATAGAATAGCTTCGATCATTTGGATCTAATATTTTTATATAACTTTGCTTTTTATAAGAAGTATTTATACTTCTTTTATATTGTATTTTAGATTACTATATTATGTTTTGTTTATTAAGTTTTATCTCCCTTACTATCTTCTTTTTTGATTATGTATATATTCATTATAACCTAGATTGTTCATTTTGATTGTCTTTTCTTCCTTTGTTGTTCATGACCGTTCTAGTTGACCCTAATCCCTACTCCCCTCTTGTTGTATTGCTTTCTCCTAGAAGGTCATTCTTTTTGTTGTTTTTGATTGTTGTTTTCACCCCTCACCTTCTTCCCTTTTACATTGCAAATAACAAAGATTTTGGCTTTGAAAAGACAAAAGCAAATATAGCATTAAATAGCAATTATATTTTTTCTTATTATTCTAATGTTTCTTTTCAAACAAATAGTAACGATTCAAAATAAATGCTCGATTTAAAAGCTTTTTATTATTTCATTAACTAATTTAAAACTTTAAATAACATTATAAAATAGTTTATACTATAAAAAGTTCGAATTGCGAATAGATCATTTGCTTTAAATATAATATACAAAAATATATAAATTAACAGATTTATATTTTTTGATATATAATATATAAAGAAATTTGGAACAATACAATTAATTTCTATCAATCTTTTTATCAAAAATAAATACAAAATAATTTTCGAAAAAGAATCAACGTTTTGTTGAAAATTCGACTAATTGAAATTTGCAGCAAAGAAAGCATTTGATTGTTATATTGTACAAGATTTTGTACTATAATTTGCCAATTTTATATTTGAAAAACTTATTGTTATAAATGATATTGATCCTTACAAATCTATATCCGATTTAGCACATTATCGATTTGGTTATTTCAATTATAATTAGTTTTGAAAGCTTTCAAAAACGTATACAAGCTTAAAATTATCAAGAAAACGAAAATCAACAAAAAGATTAGTATATTTACTTTGCTTAGTAAAAAAAATGAAAAAGCATTTTAACAAATATATAATTATTAAAACATTTACAATTTTACATTGTTTTTATTATAATTTTTCTGGAATTTAAAAGATATCTTTTTTAAACAATAAATATTTTATAGTAATCATGAATAACGCTATAAAGCTTATATAAATCAAATATATTCTTGATAAATCTGCGGCTACAATTGTACCAATACTTTTGATTTTGTTCAAATTGATCGAAATAGAATCTAATGATAAAATCGTTATAATACATACCGATAATAACAAAGAAAAGTTTGAAACCGCTTTTCAAATAAAGATTTCGAAAAAAGGTATACAATTTAAACTTTCTCCTTTAAAAAAGCATATTATAAACAATATTATTGAAAAGAAAATATAGGATATAAATACTATATCAAAAAGTTTTTTGGTAAAGTTAGGAATGCTTTCGATTCAATAGGAAATTACAATACTATACATTGTTTATTTAAAAAATCGGTCTCCTACAAAAACATTGTTTTTTGAAAAAACTAAAACGCTTTCAAAAATTACAACGCTTTTTAAAGTTTATAACAATTGTTAATTAAATTTACAAAAACTAAAAGTATTCGAATATGCAATATTTGCTTGCAATCCTTAACAACCAAAGCAAACTACAAAAAAGTTTAAATCAAAAGTATTAAAAAGAGAATATCTTTTCGTTGATATAAAAAGAAGCCAAATTTATAAATTTCTTAATCTCTTTACCTTAAAAACGATAAAAACAACAAATGTTGATTTTGATGAATACAAATTCCCATTGAAAAACGATTCAAATATATTAAATTATAAAAAGACTTTAACAAAATCGAAAGGAAAAGCGAATCAAATAGAAAATCAATCTATAAAAGATTAACAAAGTTAGAAAAGGATTTGCGTTAATACAAAATAAACAAAAGTTTTTATAAACTTAAATGTTGATATAGAATAATCAAAAGCTTTTATAAGTTTAGATATTAAATCAAGATAATCAAGAGTCTTTATAAGCTTAGACTATAAAGATAAAAAATCAGATCTCCTTATAAATTTAGATAAAGATGATTCTATATAGAATTCTCGCCCAGAAAAAGTTCCTTCTATAGTAGTTATAATTTGTAACTTATAAGCATAAACTGAAATCAAAGAAGTTGTAGAGAACGAAAAGAAAGTATAACAAGAATCTGATGTAGCATATTTGTATATAAATGCCAATATTGAAGCTATCGATTTGAAGGACGCTTTAAATTCGAACTTTGAAGTATGAATAAAAGCAATCAAAATAGAATTGATTAGCTTGAAAAACAATAATACCTTTAAAATGATTAATAAATCTTTTCCAAAAGAGAAAAAACTTTTAAAGTTTAAATAGGTTCTACGAAACAAGCTTAATCAAAATGGCAAGCTAGAAAGAAGAAAAGCTAGATTAGTGGTTAAAGGATTCCTACAAAAGTATAGAATCGATTTTACAAAAATGTTCGCAAAAGTTGCAAAATATTTTATATTGCAAATCTTTCTTATCAAAGCAATAAAAGAGAACCTAGAAATTAACAATATGGATATCAATATAGCGTTCTTGAATAAAGAATTGATCGATATTGAAATCCTAATGAAGATTTTACAATTTTTTGAAAAGATATTTGCTTTGAACTCTACTAACAACTATTTCAAACTTAAAAAATTATTTTATAGGTTGAAACAAACTTTGAAAGTATAATGGCAAGCAATTAAATTGTTCTTTAAAAGCATAAGTTTATAAGCTTTATTAATAAATCCCAATTTGTTTATTAAAAGAAAAATATACATTCTATTTTACGTAGACGATTTGCTAATATTGAGATTACGATTCGTAATCAATATAATTAAAAAGATTATAAATCGAAGATGGAAATGTAAAGATCTTAGATCGATACAAATCTTTTTAGGAATCCAAATCGAATAGAACAAAGCTTAAAGATCTTTCAAAATATATCAAAAAGTGTATATCAAAAAGCTTTTGAAACAATTCAAAATCTACAATTCAATATTTCGGAATTTCCCTTTCTTTGTTGACACTATACTAAAACCAGCTACAATAACAAAACTATTTAGCAAAAACGATAAAGCTTTATATTTACAAATTGTTGAATTAGAAATTTATTTGATAAATAGAACAAAAAGCGATCTTGCGTTCCCAATTGATTAGCTCGCAAAAGTAATGTATACTTTTGAAAGAAAGCATTTAATCTTTGCAAATCACTTTCTGGAATTCTTCGATAATACAATCGATATTGGTACAATTTATTTGAATCGATTATAGCATTTGTTACGTTTTTATAATATTTTTATAGATACTATATAGAGCTTAAAAGCAAACCAAAAATCGATACAAAAAGTGATTATTATTCGATACAAAAGCATAATAATATAATTCTCAAATAGGCAAAAATCTATGACATTTTATATAATGAAATTTATTTATTTATTTATTATGTTTAACGTCTATATAAGCTAGCTAGGCTCTTGACCTCCCGAAGGGTACTAGAAACGGGTGATATACTAATAGATCGTAAACCCAAAAGCTCATTATTTAAGTACATATTGTACGATATCGCTAGGTTGAAATATTAAAACCGCCTCCTCCCGGCGATTTTTTACAACTTTAGCTCTATTAGACAGCTTTTTTTCGCCATTTGAAAGAATATCCTATATTGAAAGGGTTAACTTTTATTTATTATATTTAAAAAGAATAAATATTAAATTATATAGTAATCGTATTGATAGGGAATACTAAAAAAACAATTATTACATTAGATTGCAATCTTTGTATTATTATATAAAGTATTATATTGCGCTTTATAGATTGCATTTCAAATTAAGGTTTAAAGTAAAGCAAAGAATAAAAAAAAAGAGGGGGGGGTAAAGAAAGGGTTGAATAAAGCGCTATATTAAATGTCATTCAGAGTATCGTTAAGCTTTTGGTTGCAAAACGTAAAATATTGTATTATTGCAATAAAACGCTCGAACTCTTTCGGAAAAACGAAAAGTTGTTGTATATAATTATACCTTTTTTGAGCGATTGCTAATAAACAAGTAGATTTAAACGGCTACAAATAGAACCTTTTAATAAAGATCTTGTAGAAGACGAAATGCTTAGAGGTTTTAGTTTTATTGTATAAATAATAAGTTTTTGCGTTTTTGTGTTTAAAACGTTTGTAATAAACTTTAAAATCGCTATACTTAGATCGTAGCGTTAATAGTTTATATAATGTTAATTTAGCAAGTTTAAACTTTATAAACTTTTTAAATGTATAGTTTAATTATTTGTAATATTCTCTCGTTAATGTAAACTCGTTTTTGCCCTACCAATCGTTCATTGCATTGTAAATTAAGCTTTATATTATTAAGTTTATCCCGTTGATCGTTGATTATATAATAGGCTTTGGGTTTACTATATCGCTTTTCGCGTTTGCGTTTGCTAGTCTATTTACTGCTTTGTTGCCGGTAATCCCTTAGTGTTTAAAGGACCATTATATCTTAACCATATATTAATTAATAAATCTATTATCATGCGATAGTATGATATAAGTCACGGTAGTGGGAATCGAGAGACAACACAAAAGTATGGTTTAATAGTGTAGGTAGTGGGAATTAGATTTATATGATAGAGAAAAGCTTGATTGATTTGATCTCAAACTTTAATAGCTAGAGGTCTATATATAAATGTGATATGAGGCAGTAATAGTGCTTCGGTAGAAGTATTACTTCGGTAAAGGATACGTAGCCTCTATTGTGGTGGGGCTAGTATACCCAAATACGGATAAGAAAGAGGAGTAAGGAATGTGCTAGAAGTACAGGAATAACACCAGAGATAGCCATATCCCGTGACATCTATAGCTTTCTAAAAACGCTTATTGTAAAGTATCCAAAACATTTATATATTTGCATTATATCATCGAAATGTTATCGATACAGAGCCATCTTTATATATCCATAATGATTAGCAATATTAACGCTTTTTGTAGCTTTTTCAAAACGCTTATTGCTTTTATATTGAAAATATACAAAAGTATATTAATCGCATTTTTACTAGTAGCGACAAAATCTTATCCTTAGTAGATCATATAATTGTAATCTATATATTTGCTCACATTATTATACAATTTAAACTTATCGAAAAAGATAATAATTGTATTAGAAGGTAAAGCGTTTTATTAATTAACAAAGCTTTTCATTATTGTTTTTTTATTTATTCCTTTTGTAAAATCCGTTCTATATCCGGAAATATAATACAGAAAGGAAAGGATTGGATAAAGCGCCTTTAAAAATAACCGATCCATTGTTCGTAGCTTTGTATCGCGTTGTATACAATGCTTTAATGCGATTAAGCGTATAATAAGCGGGTGGCGTATATTCAACCTTTTAAATCGAAAAGCTATATTAATACAAATATATTCTAAAGCTATTTCGCAAAGCGAAAGATTTGCATTGCATAAACCAACCACTATAAACGTAGTCCTTTAGATTGGTAATACACTCTTTATTGCTATATTGATCATTTTGTTCGTTTTCGCTATATATGATCTTATATAAGTATTTATTGTAATGCTTTGTAAATAGCCGCCATCCGCGCTTAATCTCGTTCGTTCTAAATACCACGCTTTTACTTTATATAATAACGAAAATAGAACGCATATAATTATAGCTTTTCGTAGAGAGGCCGCAAAGGGCCTATATTGCATATTGATAAAATACTTGATATGCAACGTTATTTTCTATACCTTTTCTATTCGTTCCGCAATATACCTTTTAAACATAAGTTTGCGATCAAGCTATACTCCTAGCCATCTCAATGCCGATTGCTTTGTATCGTTCGATATGTTTATTGTAGGCTGTATGATTAATGTAGGGGAAATAATAGCTTCCAAAACGTATGTATAACGTTTACAAATAAAGTATATCATTTCTAACTTTTCTAACGCAAAAGCAATTTTATTAGTTTATCCCTATACTTCGATTTTTTATATATTTTGCGTAATTATTATAGTATTCTCTTTTAATGTATTATTTACTCTATAAAGCGCGATATCGTTCATGTATTCAAAGCGAAAAGTTTGGTTCTGATTTAGAAGTTCCGCCAAATAAAGTATATAAAGTATTAGAGATAAAAATGAGCTTTAAAGAGTGCTGTATTATACCTACAATTTATTTATATACGCATCTTCTAATCTAACCATTACTTTGCAATCTTATAAAAACGATCGAACCATTTTTAAAAGAGTTGTAAGCCAATTTTAATTTTGCATCTTTTTTAATAGCCGCCAGGGTAGCAACGTGTCGAATGCGCTTTAAACATTCATTATAACCAATATAACCTCCCGTTTCTTAGCAAAAATGTATTCTATATCGTATACGAATATTATAACTAAATCCATAATTAATTGTTTAGGCAAAGCTTTGCAATATTGAAGACTCAATATATTGTATATCAGCGATATTTATATTATTCGTTTTGCAATAATTTGTTCTAGATCTTTGCTTATACAGAATAGTAAGGCTATCGAACGTTAAGAGCATATAAAGCTTTTATCTTTTTTGCCGATTTTGGGTAGTATTATTATTTCGATTAATCGCTAGATTTTGAGGAAATAGCTTTTTTTGAAACAATATTCGAAAAGATCGTGTAAATATTTTTTAATATTATCCCAATAAACTTTTAAAAATTTAATTGTAATCTTGTCAGCTTTTAACAAAGTATTTGAAACCCCGATAATATTTTGTTTCATTTCTTTGAAGAATACAATAGTATTCCAAAGAAAAATAGGGATATAACTTTCTAATATCGGATCCGCTTTTAAATCGTTAATATTATTGTATCTATATAATACTTTATCCAGTAAAGTTTATACTTTTTTTTTTATACTTTCGATCAATTGGTTATCGATTATAAATAACGGAACTTTAAAGAAGGAAGCTGTTTTGTATCAATCTACTACTTTATACAGGTTTACATTATCCGATATATTATTAATTACTCTTTTTCAATACTCTTTTTTCGCTTTGTACATTGCAATAAACATTCGCTTTCTATCCTTAAAGATTTTGTTAAAATGTTTGTATAGATTGTATATTATTATATTTTTATTAATCCATTAAAGCGTTAATTATACCCAATTGTTTATCGATCGTTTTGCAATCCGTATTAATTATTGAAATAGATCAATAAGCCGCTTTATAACTGTTTCCAATTCGATATCTATAGCAATATTTCTGATTTTCGGCAATCAATATGTTTTGCTTTCTATTAGACTAATAAACATATATAAACCGCTTTTGGTAACCTTATATCCAATACGTTTATTAGATGTTATACTTCGCCCTAAAATAATAATGATTTACGTATAATAATTCGATCCGTAATCTATATCCCAATGCATTATCGTTTTTGCGAAAAATATATTAAAGAAGATAAAGTTAATTATATGTTTTACACAATAAATAAATATTTCTATTTCGCTAATAAAGTTTATACCAATATCCTATAATTAATTAGCAAATAAAGCTTTTTGAATAATCGATAACACTTTTAGTTCGTAAATATTGTATTTTGCGTTAAAATCCTTTTCAATTAGTATATAATGCATTGAAGTGATATTTATTATATAATATATCATTATTATAATGTTAAGCTTACAATAAATATTAACTATATAATAACCATTTCCTTTAAACTATATTATATTTTTACAACATTTATTATATTGTTATTGCGTTTGTATTATAGCTTTTTGCTGTATATACAATATAATTCTTAATCGTTCAGCTTTTTTTTTGACTGCTTTTTCCGATTTTTATAAATTGTAAAAAGCATAGTATTTGTATACCGAATAATTCTATATCTTAATGCTCAATAAACTTTAGGATTCTTGGATATAGATTACGTTCGCTTTGCTTTTGTAAACAAATTAAAGCAAAACATTATATACCCCCATTTCTTTTCCTATATTTGCCTATATTATTGTTATATATAGGATCGGATTATCCTCGCGGTTTTCATTATTATACTGGTTAAGGTCTTTATTTATTAAAAGGATCGATAGCTTTAATTAATTATATGATTATCGCAGCATTGTTGTCATTAATATTTATTATATCCTTAATATAAACCTTGCGTATATTGTTTTATAATAAAAACTTTAGATTCATTTAATTTAAAATTGTTTTAAAACGTTTCGATACTTTATTTTGCGATATTGTTATATCTATTGTATATTTAGCATTATTATTTATTTCTTTCAAAATCGTTAATATCTGGATTTCAATGCGGATAAACGTTGGGGTTTAAACAACGCCTAACTATATAAAGCTTTACATACTTTGAAACATTTAAAAGTTTTGAATCTTTACTTGAAATATACGTATTGTTTGCATAATGCATATAGCTATTTTTAGAACATATACTTTTTAAACCGCTTAATTGTTTTTACGGATTAATTCCATTTAAGCTTTAATCAAATTGTATTATAACTTACCTTCAGCTATGTTACAAAGCGCTAATGGGCAATCTTTATATTTTGCTAAAAACAAACCGTAATATTCGTTATACTTCGCAGACGTTGAGTATAACTCATGCATTAATCCTTAATATTTAGCTTTTGCAATATTACAATTGTTGCATTATATAAGTTTTGTATAACAATAAATATTACAATAAGTTTAGCAACCTTGTTTATAAAGCTTCATTTAACTGCGGGGGGATAAAAAAGTAAAAAAAAGAATAACTTCAAATAAACGAAAAAGAATGGTTGAGGTAATAAAACTAATTACTTAAACATTCTCTACGCCGTTTCCAAAACTTTTAAAACATTTAACCGGAATAATATCGATTTGGATCTGGGCCTTTTTTTTTATCATTTTTTTAATAACTTCGATTTGTTTATTAATCGCATTGAATAAAGTATTTGGTACCAAATGTATACAATAATTATACTATATCTTTGGGAGATCGAAGTGTATGATTTTAATGATTTTATAAATCTTTGATTTGTAAATATCCTTTATTAAGATATCCCTTATCTCCAAGGATTTAAGGTATAATATTCAGTCTAATTTATATCTTATTATTTTCGAAATATCTCCATTCTTAATACTTAGAATAACTTTAATTAAATTCTTTCGAATTAAAAAAAGGCTATTGCAATATAAGCCCGCGAAAAAAGCGTATTTAGCAAAAATACATTTATCCATTTTTGTTGCTTTGGCAATATTTTTCTTTGCAAAGTTTGCTTTAAAAGCTTCGCTTTGAAAAACGATTAATAACCCGCCAACTTTAAAGATTTTTACGATTCCCATCTATATTATAAGCATTTCGATTATTATTATATTTTTTTATACTTTAAAGATTTTTAAGCTTATAATTATACCCATTACAAAAGCGTTTGCAATACATATTAAGATCGCTTTTTGAATCGATATAATAATATACATTTCCTTTTTGATAAAGGTTTTAACGATCTTTTTTAGAAAGTTAACAAATACAATTATATACTTGCAACGGATTGTTATTTATTATTCGGCTTTTTGTAGAAACCCATTAACTTTTTGAAAAGCTATTAATCATTGAAGCTTTTTGGATACAATAAAAGAAAATAATGTATCTTTAATTCTTTCCTTAATTCGATTTTGAAAAAGAATAAGCGAAAGAAGATTTTATTGCCGTGTATAGTCGTTGTCGACCACCCGCAATCCCTTCGCCAGTATAATGAAGCCCGTTTCTACCATAATGGTTTAAAAAAGCGTTTCGTATCTTTTTCGTACGTATGTCTTATATTATACGGCGCTGTATCGTGATATATCGTCGTCGTTGATGTATAGCCTGGTTTAATGCGATTAAGCGTGAATGTTATATAATGAAAGTTAAGATTATAATTGCAAATAAGGATATAAAAAAAGTTGTGTAATTCGAAAAACTAATTGTTGATCTAAAAGAACGAACTTTTTCAAAGTCATTTATATTTACTTTATATTGCAATAACAAAAGCGATATTGATTGAATGCAAAAGAAGAAATTCTATAACAAAGCCAAATATATTGGTATACAATAGCATTTTATACAAAAAGATATAATCGAAAACAAGAGATTACAAATAATATAGATTCTAAGTTTTGAACAAAGAGTTAATATTTTAACAAAACAATTGATTTATCCTGGATTTTTGATCTACGGTAAAGGGCTTAATCTTGATTTCGAAAAGCGTTAAAGAAACTTTTGTATCGCGATATAGTATAGCTATAGAATATTGAATTTCCAAAAGGAAACGTAAGCATTGCAACAATAATAGATCATTATTGCGAAAGTTAATAAGGCTTTAAGATATATATATAATGCTAGAAAATCGAAAATAATAGAAAAAGTGGTTGTTTCTACAAAGTGTTCAATTGTATAGATTTTTGGGTTTGGAATAGATCAATCAAAATGCGTTTTGGGCTTATATAGAAGTTTGGAAAATATAGAATCATTAGTATCAAAAAGCATTTCAAAAAAATCTTTAAAAACGCCTTTTAAAAAGCTTTTTTCTTTACGTAATTCTAATGATCGAATTCGACCATAAAGGGACTGTTGTAATCATATGTAGCGCTATACCTAGTTAAGTGTCTTCACCTCATATACTCAGTAAAACACATATGCCACTTCTAGCATATTAGACAATATACACTCTACCACTACAATAAAAATCAACACTTAGAATTATAAAACTATGAAGTAAAGATTACAAAGGCAAAGAGCTATATACATGAATCGCTTCGCATAACAAGCTAATCAAGCACCACCCGGCTAGTCAAAACGAAGTAAAATTAAAGTGTAACAAATAATATAAATTTATTTTAAAAGAATTGATAATTTATTATTATCATTGTTATTATTAAATATATATTATAATGAAAATAAAAATGAAAAAACTTTTAATCGAATTCATTTTATATAGATGCTTCAAAAGCTGCGCTACAGATCCATATAAGCTCGTATGGACGTTCACCCGACCTACCTACCCACCGTACTGGCCATCACATATTCTTATTGTAATTACGTATGGAGCTCGTCTACATGATTGGCTTCACACACACTTTATATAGAGTAGACACACAAATCATTTCTATTAGATTAGACAATCAAGACTCTTGCAACTTCAGTAATTCTACCAGATCTGTTGCCCCCCCTGTTACTCAAACCTTACAGAATGCTAGATCAAGCATTAGTCAATAGATCCCCCCACGCATCGAGCTTGAGCTTCTATTTCAAAACGAAGCGATTTATATGGTGATCCTTCGCTATAGTTAATAGTCTTGAATATGATACGATTCGCCCTTGGTCTATGATATCATTTCTCGCCCTCTGGAGTGTCAAATTCCCTTTCCCTTTCCGAAAACCTTTTGTGTCCACCTGTGCGATATTTTCGAAGATGTCGATGAGTTCATGAGTTTCCTGACCCCTATGTCCTCCACCTATAATTTCAGGTCTATCCCAGCCATCTAACCGAGACACAAGAAGTCCGTATGCCGATATTATGATAATAGGCAAGTATTGGTGCTATTTTGAGATGATATCATATATATATATATATATATATATATATTACTACTATTCTATGTTGAATGAGATTGTATAGTAGTATAGTAGCATTCGTATTTTAGTATTCATTCTTAATTTATATGGTAGAGAATATAAGGACATACTCACTCTATTTACCTTATCTAGGTTAGTGTAGCTAGCGACTACACCGGCCTACATATGCCACCACGACAAGCCTTTGAAGCCGGATTTTATCGGTGAAGAGCTGACATTTATCATCACTTATTGCCTGGCTTGTTAGAATCTTCCCACTCAGGAGCCCAATTGACAAGTTGATTCCAATTAACGCAAAGATGTTCAGCCTCAAATCCTGTGACCCCATTGCCTTTTAAGTCTTTGATTTCAACTGTTGTATCAGGTTGGTATACCAAAGTATTTCTTATCAGTTCGACGCAGCCTTGTCGAGTAGGAATCTGATCATTCTCCAGGGATGGAAGTTAGTAGCCCCTTCTTGAGGACGGAAATTGAGACGTGGTTTGAATGTGGCCTATGGTGTCGATCATTTATAAATAAAAAGTGATTCAAGACCTTTAAGAAAATAAAGTCGAACAAGTTAGTATCCATCAAAGCGATCAGAAATGTGTTATTGTTGTAAGCGATGTTTACGAGAAAGTTTAGCGACCTTCTTTCCCCGAGTCCCCTTTCATTCCCGTTATCGCAGATTACAATATAACATAGAACAAATATACACTATAAATTTGTTGTAATCACGTGTAGCGCTATACCTAGTTAGGTGTCTCCACCTCATATACTCAATAGAATACATATGCCACTTCTAGCATATTAAACAATATACACTTTATCATTACAATAGGTTATAACCCTATATTACATATTCATTAAAGCAATTTGATTATCATTTTTGTTGTAATCACGTGTAGCGCTATACCTAGTTAGGTGTCTCCACCTCATATACTCAGTAGAACACATATGCCACTTCTAGTATATTAGACAATATATACACTCTACCACTACAATAGGTTATGACCCCATATTGCATATTCACTGAAGCAACTTGATTATCATCTTATTAATTGAAACGATAATATATATCTTTTTCGAAAGAAAACGATCGTTTTTCTACCTATTTCCGCCGGAAAAATCACATTTTCATCATTTTCATCATTTTCATCATCGAAATTTTCATCAAAAACTTCATTTTTCTATCAATATCTCCTTAACATCATTATATCAAACATAATTACAACTAAATGGGGTTCTATCACTATCTTCATAAAAGACAATTATATGAATTATTACAATTCTTGTTTAATAGCGTTTATAAACGCAAATTGCTATAATATCGTATCTGGCAAAAAAAAACAATCTGTTTTCGAGCTTCCAAAAAAATCTATAACGAATAGATTTGTTACAAAAAGTTGTTAAAGGATTGTGAATATAATATTGCAAAGAATAATTGTTTTGAAAGCAAAATTTGAAAAGAAATTAGCTTCTTTTATAAAAAGAAGAAGTATCGCTATAATTATTATATTCTTAGGATTTATACCTCTTTATCGCAATATAATAAAAAAGAACTATATTAGTATAAATCCTACTAGTATTTAAAAAAAGTTATCGATTTACAATCGAACTTTTGATATCATTTATATAGCAAATACAATAAAATCGTTTTTGAAAAAAAAGTTTGATTACAAAAACGAAACTATTCAAACCTTCTTTATAAAATTAAAATCATATCAATAAGCATTCGCTAGTGCAAAAACGCTAATAATAGATAAAATAATAACAAATACGTTTTTAGTATGTATATCAATGTATAATATGTAGGCAACGACTCTTATTCATATTTATATATTTGAGAAAACATTGGAAAAAGCTGTAGCGCTTTTTCAAACAATCGAAAAGCTAGTTAAAGCTATTGCACTTGTTGCGAAACCTTCAAATAAAGGAAAACGGAACAATCGCGATGGAAAAGATAATTGTGGAGATAGTTGTAAAGGAAAATCAAAAGGATTATACGATCGAAATGAATCATTTCGAATCGGAAAGGTTCAATATCATTATTATAAGAAATATGGACATCTCAAAAAGGAATATCGCACATTTAAAAAAAATGAAAAACGTGTTTATAAAGCTTCCACAAATAACGAAGATTCTAGCTTTGAAGAAATAAGAACAAATGTAACATTAAATAGCAATTATACTTCTTTCCATTATCCTAGTATTTCTTTTTAAGCAAATAATAACAATTCAAAATGAGTACTCGATTCAAAAGCCTCTCATCATTTCATTAACCAGCTTAAAGCTTTGAATAATATTATAAAATAGCTTATACCACAAAAAGTTCGAATTGTAAATAAATCATTTGCTTTAAATACGATATATAGGAATGTACAAATTGATAAACTTATATTTCCCGATATATGATATATAAAGAAATTTGGGACAATATAGCTAATTTCTATTAATCTTTTCATCAAAAATGAATGCAAAATAATTTTCGAAAGAAAATCAATATTTTGTTGCAAATTCGGCTAATTAAAATTTGCAGCAAAGAAAGCATTTAACTACTATATTGTGCAAGATTTTGTACTACAATTTGCTAATCTCATATTTGAAGAGCTTGTTGCTATGGATGATACTGATCCTTACAAGTCTATATCCGATCTAATATATCGTTAGCTTGATCACTTTAATCATAATCAACTTTGAAAGCTTTCAAAAACATATACAAGCTTAAAATTATCAAGAAAACAGAAGTCGATAAAAAAATCGATATATTTATTCTATTTAGCAGAAAGAATAAAAGAGTATTTCAATAAACATATGGTTATTAAAACGCCTACGATTTTATATTGTCTTTATTGTAATCTCTCTGGAATTTAAAAGATATCCCCTTCGAGCAACAAATACTTTATAGTAGTTGTGGATAACGCTATAAGGCTTATATGGATCAGATATACTCTTGATAAATCCGCGACTATAGTTATACTAATACTTTTGGATTTGTTCAAATTGATCGAAATAAAGTTTAATAACAAAATCGTTATAATATATATCAATAATAATAAAAGCAAGTTTGAAATCGCTTTTCAAATGGAGATTTCGAAAAAAGGTATACAATTTGAACCTTTTCTTTTAGAAAAGTATACTATAAATGACATCGCTAAGAAAAAGATACAGAATATAAATATTGTATTAAAAAGTCTTTTGGCAAAATCAAGAATACTTTCGATTTAATGGGAAATTATAATACTATACACTATTTATTTGAAGAATCGGTTTCTTACAAAAGCATTACTTTTTGAAAAAGTTGGAATACTTTTAAAAGCTATAATGCTTTTTAAAGCCTATAACAATTATCAACTAGATTTACAAAAGCTGAGAGTATTCGGATGTGTAGTATTTGCTCGCAATCCTTAACAATCAAAGCAAACTACAAAAAAGTTTGAATTAAAAGTATTAAAAGAAGAATATCTTTTTATTGGTATAAAAGGGAGCCAAATTTATAAACTCTTTAATCTTTTTATTCTAAAAACAATAAAAACGGCAAATATTGATTTTGATGAATACAGATTCCTATTAAAAAATGATTTAAATATATTAAATTATAAAGAGACTTTGATAAGATTAAGAGAGAAAACGAATTAGATGGGAAATCAATCTATAAAAGGTTAACAAAGTCAAAAAAGGATTTGCGTTAATACAAAACGAACAAAAGTTTTTGTAAACTTAAATGTTGATATAGAACAATCAAAAGCTTTTATAAATTCAGATATTAAATTAAAACAATTAGGAGTTTTTATAAGTTTAGATTATAAAGATAAAAAGTCAGGTCTTTTTATGGATTTAGATAAAGATGATTTTATATAGAATCTTTGCTTAGAAAAGGCTTTTTCTATAGTAGCTACAGTTCGCGGTTTGTAAGCTCGAGTTGGAATCAAAGAAGTTATAGAAAAGAAGGCACAATACTTTACAGAGGATTTTGACATAGCATATTTGTATACAGATATCAATATTGAAGCTATCGATCTGGAGAACGCTTTAGATTCGAATTTTGAGGTATGGATAAAAGTAATCAAAACAGAGTTGATTAGCTTGAAAAACAATAATATTTTTAAGGTGATTGATGGATCCTTTCTAAAAAAGAAAAGACTTTTGAAATCTAAATGGGTTCTATAGAACAAGCTTAATCAAAATAGCAAACTAGAAAGAAAAAAAGCCAGATTAATAATTAAAGGATTCCTACAAAAGTATAAAATCGATTTTATAGAAACATTTGTAGGAGTTGCAAGATACTCTACATTGCGAGCCTTTTTTGCTAAAGCAATAGAAAAGAATTTAGAAATCGATAATATAAATATTGATATAGCGTTTTTGAATAAAGAATTGATCAATGTTAAAATCTTAATAAAGATTTTACGATTTTTTGAAAAAATATTTGCTTTGAACTTTATTGACAATTACTTTAAACTCAAGAAATCATTTTACAAACTAAAACAAACTCCGAGAATATAATGGTAAATAATTAAATTGTTCTTTAAAAGCATAGATTTACAAGCTTTATTAACAAATCCCAATTTGTTTATTGAAAGAGAAATATACATCCTACTTTACATAAACAATTTATTGATATTGGGATTACGATCCACAATCAATACAATCAAAAAGATTATAGGTTGAAGATGGAAATGTAAAGATCTTGGATCAATATAAGTCTTTTTAGGAATCCAAATCGAACGGAACAAATCTTAAAGATCTTTTAAAATATACTAGAAAACGTACATCAAAAAGCTTTTGAAACGATTTAAAATCTACAATCCGACATTTCGGAATCTCTCTCTCCCTACTAACACCATACTAAAACCAGCTACAACAACAAAGCTACTTAACAAAAGCAATAAAGCTTTATATTTACAAATTGTTGGATTAAGGATTTATTTAATAAACGAAACAAAAAGCGATCTCGCGTTCCCAATTGATTAGCTTACAAAAATAATATATACTCTTGAAAAAAAGCATTTAATCCTTACAAATCATTTCCTAGAATTCCTTGATAGTATAATCGATATTAACACAACTTACTCAAATCGATTGCGGCATCTACTATATTCCTACAATATTTTTACAAATGCTATATAGGGCTTAGAAGCAGATCGAAAATCGATATAAAGAGTAATTGTTATTCGATACGGAGGCGTAATAATATGGTTCTCAAATAAGCAAAAATCTACAGTACTTTGTATAATGAAAGTTAAGATTATAGTTGTAAATAAGGGTGTAAAAAAAGTTGCGTAATTCGAAAAGCTAACTATTGATTTAGAAGAACGAACTTTTTCAAAGCTATTTATACCTACCCTATATTGCGATAATAAAAGCGAAGTTGATTGAATGCAAAAGAATAAGTTCCATAGCAAAGCTAAGTATATTAGTATACAATAGCATTTTATACGAAAAGACATAATCGAAAACAAAAGATTACAAATGGTATGGATTCCTGGTTTTGAACAAAAAGTTGATATTTTAACAAAACAATTAATCTACCCTGGATTTTTGATTTACGGTAAAGGGCTTGATCTTGATTTCGAAAAGCGTTAAAAAAGCTCTTATATCGCGATACAGTATGGCTATAGAATACTAAACTTCTAAAAAGAGATATAGATATTGCAACAACAATAAATCGTCGTCGCGAAAGTTAATGAGGCTTTGGGACATATATACAACGCTAGGAAATCGAAAGTAGTAAAAGAAATGGTTGTTTCTACAAAGTGTTTAATTGTATAGATTTTTGGGTTTGGAATAAACCAATCAGAGTGTGTTTTGGGCTTATATAAAGATTTGAAAGATACAGAATCATTAGTGTTAAAAAGCATTTCAAAAAACTTTTAAAAACGCTTTTTAAAAGGCCTTTTCTTTATATAATTCTAATGATCGAATTCGATCATAAAAGGACTATTGTAATCATGTGTAGCGCTATACTTAGTTAGATGTCTCCACCTCATATACTCAGTAGAACACATATGCCACTTCTAGCATATTAGACAATATATATACTCTACTACTACAATAATTTTATTGATTGAAACGATAATATACGTCTTTTCCGAAGAAAAAGATCGCTTTTCTATACGTTTCCGCCGAAAAAATCACATTTTCATCATTTTCATCATTTTTATTATCGAAATTTTCATTAAAAACCTTATTTTTATTAATACCTTTTTAACGTTATTATATTAAACATAATTACAATTAAATAGGGTTTTATTATTATCTTTATAAAAGACAATTATACGGATTATTACGATTTTTATTTGATAGTGTTTGTAAATGCAAATTGCTACGATATTGTATTTGGCAAAAAAAAACAATTTGTTTTCGAATTTTCAAAAGAGTTTATAACGGATGAATCTGCTATAAAAGATCGTTAAGGGATTATAAATATAGTATTGTAAAAAACAATTGTTTTAAAAGCAAAATTTAAAAAGATATTAGTTTTTTTTATAAAAAGAAAGAGTATCGCTATGATTATTATAGTTTTAGAACTTATAGCTTTTTATCGCAATATAGTAAAAAAAGACTTTATTAATATAGATTCTGTTAATATTTGGAAGAAATTGTTGGTTTACAATCGAACTCTTAATGTTATTTATATATCAAATACAATAAAATTGTTTTTGAAAAAAAAGTTTAACTATAAAAACGAAACTATTCGAACTTTCTTTACAAGATTAAAATCATATTAATAAACATTTGTTGGTACAAAAAAACCAATAACAAATAAAATAATAAAGGATATGTTTTTAGCATGCATATTAATGTATAATATATAGATAACGATTTTCATTTATATTAATATATTTAAAAAAACATTGAAAAAGGCTATAACGCTTTTTTAAATAATCAAAAGGCTAATTAAAGTTATTGCATTTGTTGCGGAATCCTTAAATAAAGGAAAACGAAACAATTACAATAGAAGAAATGATTGTAGAGATGATTATAAAAGAAAATCAAAAGGATTATACAATCGAAATAAATTATCTTAAGTTGAAAAGATTCAATACTATAATTATAAAAAGTACAAACATTTTAAGAAAAAGTATTGTGCATTCAAAAAGAATGAAAAACATATTTATAAAGTTTCCGCGAATAACAAAGATTCTGGTTTTAAAAAAGCAAAAGCAAATGTAGTATTAGATAACAATTATACTTTTTTCTATTATTCTAATATCTTTTTTCAAGCAAATAATAACAATTCAAAATGAATGCTTGATTTAAAAACTTCCCATTATTTCATTAATCAATTCAAAACTTTAAATAACATTACAAAATGGTTTATACTATAAAAAGTTCGAATTGTAAATAAATTATTTACTTTAAATGCAGTATACGGAAATATACAAATTAATAGATTTACATTTCCCGATATATAATATATAAAGAAATTTGAAACAATATAGTTAATTTCTATTAATCTTTTCATCAAAAATAGATACAAAATAATTTTCGAAGAAAAATCAATATTTTATTAAAAGTTTAATTAACTAAAATTTGCAGCAAAAAAAGCATTTGGCTATTATATTGTGTAAGATTTTGTATTATAATTTGCCAATTTCATATTTGAAAAGTTCGTTACTATAAATGATATTGATCCTTACAAATCTATATTCGATTTAGCATATTATCAATTTGGTTATTTTAATTACAATTAACTTTGAAAACTTTCAAAAGCGTATACAAATTTAAAATTATTAAGAAAACGAAAATTAACAAAAAGATTGATATGTTTACTTTGTTTAGCAGGAAAAATAAAAAAACATTTCAACAAATACACAATTGTTAAAATGCTTACGATTTTATGTCGTCTTTATTATAATCTTTTAGGAATTTAAGAGATATCCCTTTTCAGCAATAAATACTTTATAATAATTATGGATAACGTTATAAAGCTTATATGGATCAGATATACTCCTAATAAATCCGCGATTACAATTATATTAATACTTTTGAATTTGTTTAAATTGATCGAAATAGAGTCTAATAACAAAATCGTTATAATACATATTAACAATAACAAAAGCGAATTTGAAACCGCTTTCCAAATAAAGATTTCGAAAAAAGGCATACAATTTGAACTTTTTTCTTTAAAAAAGCATATTATAAACAACGTTGTTAAAAAAAAAATACAGGATATAAATACTATATCAAAAAGTTTTTTAACAAAGTCAAAAATGCTTTTAATTTAATGAAAAATTACAATATTGTACGCTGTTTATTTGAAGAATTGGTTTTCTACAAAAATATTACTTTTTGAAGAAGCTAAAACGTTTTCAAAAGCTATAACGCTTTTTGAGGTTTACAACAATCATTAACCAGATTTACAAAAGCTAAAAGTATTTGGATATACGGTATTTGTATACAATCCTTAACAACTAAAGCAAACTACAAAAAAGTTTGAATCAAAAGTATTAAAAAGAAAATATCTTTTCGTTAATATGGAAAGGAACCAAATTTATAAACTCTTTAATCTTCTTACCTTGAAAACGATAAAAACGGCAAATGTTGATTTTAATGAATATAGATTCCCATTGAAAAACGATTTAAGTATATTAAATTATAAAGAGATTTCGATAAGATCGAAAGAGAAAACGAATCAAATAAGAAATCAATTTACAAAAAGTCAACGAAATCAAAAAAAAACTTGCGTTAATACAAAACAAGCAAAAGTTCTTATAAACTTAAACATTGATACAAAACGATCAAAAGTTTTTATAAATTTAAACATTAAATCAAAACAATCAAGAGTTCTTATAAGCTTAGACTATAAAAATAAAAAGTTAAATCTTTTTATAAATTTAGATAGAAATGATTTTATATAGAATCCTCGCTTAAAAAAAGCTTCTTTTATAATAATTACAACTTGTAACTTGTAAACACAAACTGAAATCAAAAAAATTGTAAAAAACAAAAAAAAAACATAATAAGAATTTAATGTAGCATATTTGTATACAAATACTAATATTAAAGCTATTGATCTAAAAAACGTTTTAGATTTGAACTTTAAAATATAAATAAAAATAATCAAAACAAAGTTGATTAGCTTGAAAAACAATAATATCTTTGAAATAATTAATAAATCCTCTTCAAAAAAGAAAAAACTTTTGAAATTTAAATAGGTTCTATAGAACAAATTTAATTAAAATAGCAAATTAAAAAAAAGAAAAATCAAATTAATAATTAAAGAATTCTTATAAAAGTATAAAATCGATTTTACAAAAACATTTGCAAAAGTTGCAAAATATTTTATATTGCAAGCTTTTCTTGCTAAAGCAACAGAAAAGAACCTAGAAATCGACAATATAAACATCAATATAGTGTTCCTGAATAAGGAACTAATCGATACTAAAATCTTAATGGAAATCCTACGATTTTTTGAAAAAGTATTTGCTTTGAATTTTATTAACGATTACCTTAAACTTAAGAAATCATTTTATAGGTTGAAATAAGTTTCGAGAGTATAATGGCAAACAATTAAATTGTTTTTTAAAAGTATAGATTTACAAGTTTTAATAATAAATCCTAATTTGTTTATTGGAAAAGAAATATATATTCTATTTTATATAAACGATTTATTAATATTGGGATTACGATTCGCAATTAATATAATCAAAAAAATTATAAATTGAAGATGGAAATGTAAAGATCTTGAATCAATACAAATCTTTTTAAAAATCCAAATCGAATGAAACAAAACTTAGAGATCTTTCAAAATATATTAAAAAGCGTATATCAAAAAGCTTTTGAAACAATTCAAAATTTATAATTTAATGTTTCGGAATCTCTTTTTTTTTGTTGGCATTATACTAAAACCAGTTATAATAGCAAAGTTATTTAGCGAAAACAACAAAGCTTTATATTTACAAATTGTTGAATCAAAGATTTATTTGATAAACAGAACAAAAGACGATCTCGCGTTCCTAATTGGTCAGTTTGCAAAAGTGATGTATGCTTTTGGAAGAAAGCATTTAATCCTTGCAAATCATTTTCTGGAATTCCTCGATAACACGATCAACATTAATATAATTTATTTAAATCGATTATAACATTTGCTATATTTCTACGATATTTTTATAAATACTATATAAGGTTTAAAAGCGAATCGAAAATCGATACAAAAAATGATTGTTATTCGATACAAAAGCGCAATAATATAATCTTTAAATAAGCAAAAATCTATAATATTTTGTACAATGGAAATTGAAATTATAATCGCAAATAAAAATACAAAAAAGATTGTATAATTTGAAAAGCTAACTATTAATTTAAAAGAACAAACCTTTTCAAAGTTATTTATACTTACGCTATATTGTAACAACAAAAGTAATATTGATTGAATACAAAAGAACAAGTTCTATAGCAAAACCAAGTATATTGATATACAATAACATTTTATACAAAAGGATATAATCGAAAACAAAAGATTATAAATGATATAGATTCTTGGCTTTAAACAAAAAACTGATATTTTGACAAAACAATTGATTTACCCTGGATTTTTGATCTATAGTAAAAAGCTTAGTTTTGATTTCGAAAAGTATTAAAAAAGCTTTTATATTGCAATACAATATAACCATAGAATATAGAACTTCCAAAAGAAGATGTAAGCATTACAACAATAATAGATCGTTGTTACGAAAGTTAATAAGGTTTTGGGATATATATACAATACTAAAAAATCGAAAGTAGTAAAAGAAATGGTTATTTCTACAAAATATTCAATTGTACAGATTTTTAGGTTTGGAATAGATCAATTAGAGTACGTTTTAAGCTTATATAAAGGTTTGGGAGATATAAGATCATTAACATCAAAAAGCATTTTAAAAAGCCTTCAAAAACGCTTTTTAAAAAGCCTTTTCTTTATATGATTCTGATGGTCGAATTCGACCATAGAGGGGCTGTTGTAATCACGTGTAGCGCTATACCTAGTTAGGTATCTCCACCTCATATACTCAGTAGAACACATATGTCACTTCTAGTATATTAGATAATATATACTCTATTACTACAATAAAATTATATTATACAGTAACCGTGCACAGATACTAGTCAATATGCAAAATCACAACAAAAACAATTGTTTTATTACATTTTCATTCGTTAATATTTATCGTTTAATATTATTTTAATCAATTGAAATTAAATATATAAATAATTTATATATAAATAAATGATATTATCAAATTTTTCTATTTATCAAAAAATTCTAATAATGATATTTATATTATTAAAATTTTGAAATTTAAAAGTTCTTGATTTTCGTTAATTTTATTAGTAAAAATCAACAAAAAATAAGAATAAAAATTTTATCATTTTTATTTGTTATTTTTTCTTAGAATAAAATTATTAAAAAAATTGATTCATTTTTATAAAAACTTTAATTGAAAATGAATAAAACTATTATAATTTCTTTTAGATTATATATATTAAATAATGTTAAACGTTGAAGTGTTTGTATTGAATTTCGTTGAATTTTGGTGTGATTTTGATCTTTGGCTAGTATGTGTTCGTTAGTATTGTAGTGATCAGGGTACAATTGTAAGTGATGGTACTAGGATCAGCATCGTATATCAGCTTTCGTCGAAGGATATTTGCACAGTGGCCTAGATAGCAAGAGTTTTGGGTTGGGAAAGTAGTA
Organism: Monilinia aucupariae; assembly: GCA_002162555.1. Taxonomy (NCBI): domain Eukaryota; kingdom Fungi; phylum Ascomycota; class Leotiomycetes; order Helotiales; family Sclerotiniaceae; genus Monilinia; species Monilinia aucupariae. The sequence goes on along the minus strand of NGKF01000056.1, from coordinate 57,212 downwards.
TAGCTCTTGGTTTCGAATGCGGCTCGCCTAGATGACCATACCACTTTTATGAATGGCTGATCTTGAATTTTGTTTGCTCCGGTGTAGTACTCAGGATAAGCTGCATCTCATAATGATTGCTTTGATGAAGTTAGAAGCCAGCTCTTGGATGGACTTCTGGGTTACTTACGATACAATTTATCTGATGAATTGACTCAAAAATGCTAGTCGGTCACTTTCAAGACTGCTTGGCAGTTTGAATACAAATTTTGAAGCGTTCAGATACTTGAAGTCCTCCGAGATCTCTGAGTTCATTGAGATGCTGTCTTATCAGTTGAAGCCAGAGTCTCAGGCAGACAACTTTGTTTGAACTATTTGATCGCGAAGTGCGTAGTTCTAGGCATTTAAACTCTTGTATAAAGCGGCCACCTAGCTACCATTGAGACCTTGTTTATTTGTTGGTTTTGATCAGTGTTTTGGAATTTGACAAGACATTGATTCTTCGACATTTTACTTGAACAGCAACTCGGAACAATATATACAAGTATATATGGACAATATGGATGCACATAGAATACGGAAACTAGGACCTCTCCCTATTATCTTACCGTATGGACCTCACTCATAAGGTAGTCATCCTTTCCATCTCGCACCTCTTTCATCTCTCTCTCCCAACCCCTTTTACTCATCACCTACCCTACACTCCAGACCCCAACTCCCGCCATTCTGTTAAAATATGTAGAATTATAGGACAAAAATATTACTCTATACCTGTCCATAAGCATTCCATACGGCATTGTCGTAATAAGACCTATGCCGAATCAGCTCTTTTTTCTCAACGACTTCATTTCCCACGTTCCTACTTAGTTGGAATCGCCCCTAGAAAGTGCGATCCGGCGTTTATGATACTCAGTTCATTTTGGATGTCATCTCTCTTGCACATCCTTTCATCAATGTCCTCCAGCACGGCATGGCCCTCTCCCTGCAAATTATTATAGTAGTTGTGGCAGATGATATCCTCGTAGATTCTCAATCCCGGGACCGCCATCATGTATCCCCCAACTTCAAGCCAAAATAGACTCGTGAGGATGATCCCCATTATCACGCGGGTTGAACGTGCCTGATAGATATAAGAGCATGTTAGAGCTTTGAAAATTGACCAAAGTAGTCTTGAAAATGAAAAGATGATGGAGCTCCGTGGTCGCGCAGACAAGAGAGGTGTATCATCATCAGGTAGGGAATCGAGGGATGTCATCGTGGAGATGACTGAGTAACACTGTCATCAATTATTTACCTCGAGGGTAAGAGAAAGGTCCGAATATAATAAACAGAATGCAAATGGAGTTCAAAAAAGAGATGAATGGAAGAAGCTCTGATATCGTGGACGAGTATTGCAACTGAGGCGACACCGCCTCTGAGAACTACTCTTTCTATTCAGCCGAGATTTCAAGTTCGGAAGTTTTAGAGAATATACTACATTATCCTGAATGTTAAAATTTTGCGAACTGACTTGAATTTCACGCTGGATCTACTCGAGTAATGATATCCAGTATAGCATTCCCTCTCTGCCATCTGAAGGCAATCGGAAGCTTATCAAGATCTTACGCCGGAATTTCCTACCTACTACGAAACCAACTACGACCACGCGTTGTAGTCTCGGCAGCACCAATAGCGAGGTTAAATTGCATGATACCCTAGCTAATCCTTAAACGAAGTTGGGGCAGGGTTCGGATGAGAGTCTCTAACGCATGCCAAGTGCACACGCAAAAGATCTGATTGGCCTACCTTCCGAGCGACCCGAGCTTCGAACAGAAAGGCCATTTGAAGCTACAGTAGTACTCGGCGTATAGCTCATTGGAATAATCTAAACAACCAACAGTTGGACATTGGGTTATAATACAAATCTACTTCCCCCAAGTAAACAGCTCTCTTGCCTATCGACCTGTAGCCTTTTATTGATTAAAAACCTCGAACTCTTGGATTGGCCAAATACTGTACTCATAAGTCTCTCTATCTAATGGCTAATCTCCAGATATCCCGCCACCTTCATGGTACATTACACGATCAACCAACAGCTTCTTCCACCGGGTAAAAAGCTTCTACAGTACGATTACAATTACTGATGATAATAGTTATTACTACTTCATTTCACTTCATTTCACTCACTTCAGACCTTATCATCATCTCTCAGAACAAACACAACGCAGACACAACTGAACGCAACGGACAAGATAATCATGAATCGATCAATCGTCTGTACAGATGATACTTTTAGTCCTGTTATTCATGGGTGTCGGGAAGACTTCGATTTTACACTTCTATTTGAACAGAGCTTCTTTTCCATACTGCCTTCTATAATCTTTCTACTATTCTCCTCACAAAAGATTCACTCCCTGTGGACAAAGCCTAGGAGAGTGCAGGTACTAGTACTCAATTATATAATTTGGTATACAAATTGCTGAGAATAATTATCTGCATCGCAAATATGCAACAAACACTTACAATGGGTAGATTTTGTTATCTTATATGGCCTACTTCAGATTGTGCTTCTTGTCCTATATTCTATTCGCAACACCAGAAATACACAGACTGGCATACCTTCACTAGCGTTATAAAACATAGTGGTAGTATCTCTCTGCGCGTTGTCATATCAGGAGCACATCAAATCAATTCGCCCGTCGAGTATATTGAATGTGTACTTGCTATGCACGCTGGTTTTTGATGCTGTTCGAATCAGGACTATCTGGTTGATTGATAGCGATACAGCTATCGCAGGAGTCTTCACTGCATCTTTGGCTTTGAAGTTGTGCATGTTCCTGCTAGAAGCCGGGGAAAAGCATCAGTTGTTGTACCATGATGATAGAAAGCATGGTCCGGACGAAAAGAGCGGAATTTTCAACAGGGCTCTGTTCTGGTGGTTAAAAGACCTTTTATGTCAGGGACGGAAGAATATTTTAGGACTCGAAGACCTTTTTCCACAGAATGAGGACCTTTCAACTGGAGGTTTGTTGCCTAAATTCCAAACTGCTTGAGAAACAGGTGCGTTGAAACCACATTTTGTCCTCATTTCCATGTGTTCGTAATCTGATTTTAGCAGCGGGGGCCAAGGCCGGTAGCTATCGTGCTCTTTATGCAACATCAAGAGCACTAATTTGGCCAATATTTGTTGCTATGATCCCGCGAGTCTGTTATTGGCTTCAACTTTTGCCAGCCACTTTTAATACATCGGTTTACTACTTACCTACAAGAACCTGCCACCGAGAATACTACAAACCAAGGTTATGGGCTTGTTGGGGCATACGGTAATGGTTTCTAATCATGTTTTATACAATGAGCTGACAGATATATCAAGCTTTTGTTTTTCTAGGAATAACGGTGGGATTTCTGTCACACTCTAAATCGTATTAGTTCGAATGCTTACTAGTCCACAGATTTCTACTGCCATATATTATCGTCTGACATACCGATCATTGATCAAGGTAAGAGGCGTCTTGGTGCCGGCAATATATCAAAAAACGACGCAGATGAGCATTGGAGACTTTGACAATGCTGCAGCAGTGACCTTAATGAGCGCGGACATTGAACGTATTATATATGCATTGAGGCAGATGCATGAGGTATGGGCCAACCTTATAGAAGTTGGATTAGCAACTTGGCTCTTATACACACAGGTCGGCCTTGCCTGCCTTGCTCCTTTGGCGATCGCTGCAGGCATGTTTGACTTCAACTTGACACTGGCTTGACTGACAGTTTGATGTAGCCTGCGCTACTGCTTCAATCTAGCTTAATTTCAAAGCAAATGTTCAAGAAGACGAGCGGATGGCTGTTCTACAAAAGCGAGTTGGTTAGTCAACCTTGAATCTTGATGAGATACAAAACAGCAGCTTACATAAAATCAGCTAAAACAGCCGCCACTTTTTCGGCGATAAAAGGAGTCAAGATGCGAGGACTGACGCAAAAGCTTTTCAAAACAATTCACGCCCTAAGGCTTTAGGAACTCCAATCGGCGGAAAGAGTTCGACAAGTAGAAGTTGTTACAGCCTTTTTCGGTACTTATAGCGGTTTAGCCTTTATTTTTGTAGAGGTAACTAACAGAAATTTTAGCCTTTATACCTGAAAAGATTTCTCCAGTCGTCACCTTTTCTATATTCCTCAATATAGCTAATCAAAATAGCGAAACGCTCGCCTCATCAGTAGTCTTTACTTCCATATCAACACTTTTACTTGAAATTCAACCATTGACACAGCTCTTTCAAGTCATTCCGCAACTTGCAGCAGCTGTTGGTTCTTTCGATCGTATATCTAATTTCTTGGACAGCTAGCCGGTAGTAGACCAGCGCGAGAAATTCGACACCAATGTCACAACAAGGGGTGAGACTTTAATGGCAAGCACCGACGATATTGCACTAGAAGATTTGCAACTATCTCGAGAAACGAAACCATCTGATGTTTTTAATCTGCCTATTATGCCACTAGACAACAAAATCGGCATCAAAATCCAAGGAGGTGCATTTGGCTGGATAGAGAATCGTCACACCCTGCATTATAGAGACCTAGAATTCCGGAAATCACAGCTTACCATGTTGATTGGACCAGTGGCATCTGGAAAGTCAACTCTGTGCCATTAGGTGATCAAACATTGGCGGGTGCGAATGGTCTAGGATTGAGTGGCGGCCAGAAACAAAAAGTATCATTTGCGAGGGCAGTCTATTCGAGAAATGGTATCGCAATCTTTGACGGCGTTTCCAATGGCCTTGACGCAACCACCAAACAATGCGTTTTTAACAACATCTTTGGAGCTAGAGGCCTGCTTCGCCAGAGACAAACCACCGTCATACTTCTTACAAATGATGTCGATCTTTTACAATTTGCTGAGAATGTTGTTGCTTTTGAAACTCATGGAGCTGTTATCGAGCAAGGAAGTCCTGCTTTGCTTCTTAGTACTCAAGGATAGACTCAGCGCTTAGTAGCATCCAACTTGAAGGTTGTGAAAAATATTTCGGAAAGAGATGCAGAAGCTGCTAGCGTACCAAGTACCACCACCGAATCGTATAAACAGGCTATCACTATCCCAGATATTGCCATTGGAGGGAGCAACAATACCGATCTTTCAGTGTATTGGTATTGTTTTACGTCTATTAGACTCTTTAATATGATTCCCTACATATTACTGGCGGCCACGTTTGGGTTTTTCTACAATTTTCCACTTGTCTGGCTAAGTTGATGGTCTAAAGCAAACAAGGACAACACAATGTATTTGACTGTGTATAGTATCTTCCAGCTGCTTAGCCTCCTCTCAATCACCCTCCTCGCGCAACATGGACTAAATAGAATGGCCAAGAAATCTGGCAAGAACTTGCACTCCAGGCTTCTTAAAACAGCAATGTCTGCACCTTTGAATTTCTTTCATAACCCTAATCCTAGCCCTAACCCTTTGAGCCCAAATTAAATTTATTAAACAATCTATTCTCCATGTAAGCTATTTCAATCCATTGCCTCTCGATTCAACCATTACCGTGACTGATATCATACTATTCCATGGTAAAGTGGTTACGGAAACATTTGAATGACGATTAGCTTTCGGATAAAGCATTCGGAGCAAAATACACGTGCAAAACTAGTGTGGCTTACTAAGCAGCAAAATGTTCCCGTTATCTCCTAGGATAGCTTTATAAAAACAACAATAACGCTTTTACACTTTCATCAATATTTGAATGTACTCTTCTTCGCGAATTGAAAGGAATATATAGTTTTGAATGTGCCTCAACTAGCTAGCAGCTCTCTGGATAAATTTTTTCTCAAAAATTATCAAGATCGAGAGGTCGTAATAGTGAATATTACTACTATCAAAGTAAAAAACGTAGTTCGAAACTAACGAGAAAAAGACAATATGATATTCAATAACATTGAACTCCTAAACTAAGCGAAAATTCCATGAAATTCCACAACTTTCTATACAATTTCATAACTTTCTAAGTTGATTATCAATTAAACTAATAAAGAATATAAACGAAAATTCGATATAATAACATCATTGAATCATAGAAATTGTATTACTAATAGGTTATATGATGATATACGGTTTGATTCGGTTAACATTGTTAAGTCATTTAATAATTTGTTATGAGATTTCACATACATCGATGACGAAGCCGAGATCAAAAGCCTTTTCCAATCATACTCAAATCGTGATCCTTTTGAGCATCCTCGAGCGCAATATTTTCCCTTCTTTGCAGATCCACCCATCCCCTCTCCATTTTCCTCTACCTCTTTATAAGATCGAATTCGAAAAGGTTACAGTAGCAAAATCGATAAGGACTTCGTGTATAGTCGAAGATTCGTTGTCAAAGCTCCCGTTGGCTCCATAAACTTTTTTTGCTATAGTTTCGTAAAGCGATACCATGCATAGATCGAAGATCGTCTTTTTCCGTTTCAAAAAAAGCTTAGAAAATTCCGAAGTAAAGTATTCCAGATTTCATTTTGAATGAATTCGAAAAAGTTGAATAGGGTTGAAAGGTCCACTATGCTGCAAAAGCCGATCGGATTATTAGTTCCCTGTTCGTCGACTCATTCCCTTTATCTTGGGCTGTTTCGTTGAGCCAGGGTTCATTTATTCTATACTTATTTGTAAGACGATAAAATGGCACTTTTAACCATACAATCTTTCGTAGTATATTTATACTTTATATTTTAGCAAAATGGTTATCTACTTGTTGACTTATTTATAGCTTTATATCTGTTTTTCCTATTGGCTTGATAGAATTCTATTTACAATCTCTTCCTTTATCTCTTGCCATATCATAGCTCAGGCTTTAGCCTATTTGATCCTCTTATCGTTTCAAAGTAATAAGAAAAAGAAAATGATGATGAATATAAAACGTAATCATGAACTATAAAAGTTAAGGTTTTATAATTCATGATAGTACATAAAGGCCAATCATAAAGCATCTTACAATCTCATCTTGAGTATATATAGTCAAAGATATCATAGGATTGCCGTGCGGCGACCTCCTAGTCCAAGCCTCGAACAATTACATACGAGATCGCGTACTCGTATACTAGGTACTAGCATCATATCTCTTTACTCTACATTTTATCGTTATTTTTCTTGAAAAAGTTCTTTGTATCGAATGTTTTGCACTTAGAGTAGTATAAATGATATTACAACAAATTTATATTCGGCCCTGATATTACTATATTGCTCTGATTAATCTACCAACATCGTAATGACAGGTCATATATTATTCAATATAAGAATATTTTAACAAGGGATGCCTTTGATGTATCAAAAGGTCATGATACTAGAGTAATATTAACTTCATAAGATTAAGTTAAAGATCTAGAATTCCAAATTCCAACAGCAAAAAAAGTATCGTGGTGTACGGACCATGACACTAGCTCTGGTGTCCCGTGATCTTGGTAACCCCTAATTTTCTTTTCCGGTGTTAGAAACTTGAAGATAACCTTAATTTTCAATCTTGAAGCGTAAGAGTCTGTTCGCATGTAAAACTCCCTTCGTCCATTGAAACAATGCATTTTGTAGAGCATTGACGATAGAATGAATTAGTTGATCGAAGTTGGGTAGCGGCAGCGGCATACGCGAGAGGGAGATAGCGAGATAGTCGTCGTTGTTGTCGTTTTGAAGTTTTCGTCGATCGGGGACATTAAAACATCGTAACCTTATCACCAAAATAGACTTCTAACTCCGTGAAACTCAAACATATCTTTCTAGCTTTGAATATATTATTGTTGAATTGATTCGGATTTATAGCCAATACTACAGTAACCGTGCACAGATACTAGTCAACATGCAAAATCACACCAAAAACAACTGTTTTACTACATTTTCATTCGTTAATATTTA